>JASAMX010024414.1:0-11384 GCA_030248175.1 Microlaimidae sp. YZB2_3 | reverse complement strand
TTTATTATTTTATATTTTATTATTATGTATTTTGAACTTATCATTTGAAAGCCAATTTTGACGCTTCCGTTGAAACTAAAACTTAAGCTATCCTTAACCCCAAATCTAAGCTAAAAACTTTAATTTCTACCTTTAATATTTTTAAAAATTTCTTCTAGGCTCCAAATTTTTTCTGGGCTCCGTGTCCAGATAATAATGGGCTTCATGCTCCATGTTCTAATAAGCGTCAAAATTGCATTTCAAAAGAAATAATAAGTTCAAAATTTCCTTTTTTTGTAGGACAATAAATCGGTGAATTTTTCGTACCCTACTGCAGGAATTGTTAAAACTAGATAAAAAAATATTGCTCACTAATAAAATCGTATGTTTTAATCAGTTTTCTTCTTGTTTTAATGATGAAGTGATTGTAATCTTCTTGTATTAATCTGCTATAAGTTTTTAAAACCTATGGGTTAAAAAACCACATAAACATAGACAAGACAAGAACTTTACAAAATCTTTCAGTCACTGGTTTGTTTAATTGTCTTTTTTCGTCAGTTTCCTTCTGTTTTTTAGGTGATGATGATTTCATACATGATCGACGGCCAAGGGTTTTTGATCACCAACAGAGAAATTGTTGCTGATGACGTGGAGGATTTCGAGTACACACCCAAACCGGAGTATGAAGGTTTGTCGGTCTGTTTATTTATTCTATCGTTTTTTTGGTTTGTTTTTTTGTCGGGTTTTAAATTTTAATTTTTAAGTTTTTGTAGAATTTTTGTAGGGGTTTTCAAATCGAGGGAGAGGTCGCTGATTAAAGTAAAAATAAAATAGTTCGCTATGAAGTGCGCTTAGATTTTGTTAGACAAGTGCGACAAGTGTTAGATAATTTTTATTAGACAAGTGCGCTTAGATTTTGTCTAACCAAAAAATTTATTATTTTTTTAATTCATTCAACGCAATAAAAATTATGAAATAACCAGAACGTAAACTACGTGTTAATATACTACCAGTACCTCCGCTGTATTGATCTAAAATTAAGTTTTATTGTAGGCCTTTCGTGGAGGAGCGGGCGGCGGCTCTGGGCATGGACATGTACCAAGAGATCGGGTTCCAGAAGGACAGTTCCGACGAGTACAAGGCCAGACACGCTATACATATGGACGCTTTTCGGTAAGGTCGGCGAATTTTGGGGGTGTGATATAAAAAAGAGGGGAGGTCGCACTCCGTAAAAATGTTTTGAAAGGAGGGTTTTTGGTCTGTTGTACTTCAAATTTTAAAATAACGTTATATACATAAAAAGGAGATGAGGCTTTGCACGTTTTGTGCGAAATTTTCATTTTATTTCAATATAAATTATAGGTTTAAATATTATCAATTATATTTCTAAAATCATGTTGGGTTTTTTTACGTTTTCTCCACAATTTTTTGCTTTTTTTATTAAAAAACTCCCACAAGGTTGTACGAACAGGTCGTAAAAAGGTTTTTGATATTTATCATTAAAAACAACGCTTTAAAAAATGTAAAAAAACCAGTTTTTTAAAAATAAATAAACCAGTTTTTGCCGAAATAAGTATTCTAAGTTTTACCTCTGCCGGCCTAACAGCGGAAAGGGTTTACCCTCTACTACTCCATAATCCACCTCCCTTTTTCTCCCCCTATCCCCATGCGCTTGCTTGGCGTGACATTCACTTGTCGAAAGCAAAATCCCAGTCCCAGATGTTTTGTTTTTAGTTCATCCTTCAAAACCAATTATTTATATTTTTTTTAGTAATTGGACCCCAAAATTTTAAACGGGTGAAGTAAATCTGGGTAAACATAAATTTTAGATCATCTTGGCAGTCGGCTTGCCAACAACTTGCTCACTTTAAAGATATTTTATTTGAAAACTATAGTTTTTCAAATATTACGTGCACTGGAAACATTTTAGCGCGTATATCCTGCGAACAAAAGGATCGATTAGTAAAATAATTATATCTTTTATAATTATTATAGCTTTTATAATATTTAATATTTTTTAATATAATTTTTATACTTTTTAGTTATGTAATTATTATGCATTCTGTTTTATTGTATCAATAATTTTGTAGTTTTTACTAAAGTATTTGAGAGTGTTTAATGTAAAATTTAATTGCGTTTGCTAAATAAAATTAATTGTGGATACCGTTTTTAATAAACCCAAAAGGTTTATATTAACTTTTAAGGGGTATGTGGATATATTTCATGTTAAATTATGCCTTCACTACTCCTGCATTATGCAACTATTAATAAATAAATAATAAATAAAATATATAATATCAGAGCATAAATGAGACTTTGCACTAGTCTGGTAACTATAAAAAATTTTTAAAACGCAGCAGCGTTTTTTCCTGCATTGCTTTAAAACAACGGTGATGTGCAAAATCTCCATAAAAGTGGTGTAAAATCACCATGGCGAACTCGCCATAACGTAGTGTAACATAACAGTCAAAAATGCATTTGCAAACTAAAATGTGTTAAAAAAACTAAGTATTAATCATAGAAGCATTAAAAATGTTTTAATTTTTTCCTAAGCCTAAGCAAAACCCTAAAATCCAGCTAAATTTTATCATGATAAATTTAATTTGTATTTTCCAAGTGTCAAAAATTTAAGGAAATGTTGCAAACGCATTATATTTATGGGGAATTTGCACCACCTTTTTTACGGTGATTTTGTTACGTTTATGGTGATTTTGGCCTCTAGTCAATTTGTTTATGGTGTTTTTGTATAGAAGATTATATTTTGTTAAAGCTGGGTGAAGCGAGACAGCTATCTGCCGGTCGGTAGTCAAAATCTGAAGGCCACAACCAAAGCCAAGCTCCGTTACGATCCTGTTGAGTTGGATCCAGAGGAAATGTGCCGAATGGCCAGAGAGAAGCCCCAGGTATCTAAACATTTTAATGTCAATGCGCCGTGTAAACGGATAAAATATAGAAAAACTAAATATAGCTTATATAAGATTAAGTATAAAAAATAATATTTTTAATAGTTTCTTTGTGCAATACAAAACAATAGCGTTTAGGTAATTAAAAATAAATGTGTGCATTTAAAACGTAATTTCTTAAACCAAAATTATTAAGTAAATTAATAGAAACAACTTTTGAAAAACTAGAATTAAACAAGAATTAATAATAATTTTTGAACAAGAAACAAAGAGGATATTAATTGATAACTCATAAAATTCTGGATAAAATTTTATTTTCAAACAATATAATTATTTTATCTTATTTTTATAAACTTTTTTGATTGTTAAGGCGCAAAATTCCGGGGTTGCATTTCCAGACCGTACACAGGTCTGTAAAAAAACATTTTTTGTGACTAGCATTTTCGTACATCACTCAAATTGCAATTTTCTTCGAATTATATGATGCAATTTTACATTTACGATTTACACCACTGTCATTTAGTTCTGCAGAATGTGTTTATAAAAATTGATTAATTAATGCAGACATGTGCACTGCTCCCCCCCAGGGTTAAAACGGGGGGAGGGCAATTCCAAAATGGGGGGCACGGGGGGCAACTTTTTTGAAACGGGGGGGCAATAAAACGGGGGGCAAGCAGGGGGAAAAGAAAAAAAAAGAGAAAAAAAAGGAGAAAAAAGAGAAAAAAAGAAAGGAAAAGGGAAAAAAAAGAAAGGAAAAGGGAAAAAAGGGACAAAAAAAGCGAAAATAAGGTAAAAATAGGTCTAAAATGGCTTAAAATACATTGAAATAGGCTAAAAACTGCAAAAAATTCGCGATGATGGCGTCATCATAGGTCAAAAATGGCGTCATATTTTTAGGGTACTTTTTCATTTTTTGGCGGGGGGGGGCAATAAAACGGGGGAGGGGGCAAATCCTCCAATAAAACGGGGGGGCATTTTCAGACCGTGCACAGGTCTGATTAATGCTAATTAATATTACATAAATATATTATTTTAATAAATTAATTAATCGATGTGGAATTAATCGGAGCCAATGCGATTTTTTTAAATTTAGATATTGGCGAACTACTCTGTTTCAGACGCGGTTGCCACTTACTATTTGTACATGAAATACGTGCACCCGTTTATTTTCGCTCTTTGCACTATTATCCCCTTGGAGCCAGACGAAGTAAGCGTTAACTAATTAAACTGAATTAAATTAAAATAGATGAAAACTCCGGTTATCGTGATTTTTTAGAAGTTCGGCGATCTAAAAAAGTTAGCTTAAATGAAAATACGTTTATTTTCGCACTCATGCATTATTATATCAATCCGACAGAATAAGAGATATTTAATTAAATACCGTTTAGTTTTTTAGTTCGCTTCATTCAGTTTCAGATTTCCAATCATCAATTGCAGAAGCAAATCAATCGTTATGGAATTGATATCTACTTGATTAAAAATTATTTATTTAATAATATTTTAATAAAAATTAAAAAAAGAATAAAATCTTGCAGCGATTGCATAAATTGCGGTTGACTCTTAGACCAATCAAGGGTGCCATTGAGCCTCCAGGACCGTGCTGACCTTCAGGCAGCACCCAACGGGCTTACGGGAACCACCTGGTTGCTGAATCTTTTCTCTCATAGAAATGAGTCCAGCTTGGCATGGCTAGAAAAAGGTTGTACGTCGGCCACACATGGCAGTTTTCCATGTAGCAAACCAGTGAACAAATACAGCTCTATTTGTGTGGAGTTTGTACCACTGGCCTTGCAGAAACACCTATGCTGCCCATGTACGACGTTAAATAGTAAGATCAATATCAGGCGACTTAAAAATCCTTTAGACGAAGACCTCGGAATGAGTGAACACTGCATGCAGTGAACACTCTAGCGGCAAAGGTTGCCAACATCGTTATTAATATTGGACGAGAAGTCTCAACCATAGGGGTGGAGTTTTTCGCCCCACCTGTCTTGTCTTAGCGCCTGCCCTTTGCATAATCTGCATAGGGAAGATAAGTTCTAGGTAATGCAACAACAACCTGGGTTTTTTTTCGCCAGCGCCTAGGCGCCAGCTGGCGCCTAGCCTCCAAGTTTTAGGCACCAGCCCAGAAATCTAGGCGCCAATATCATAAATTTTTTTCTATTTTCACAAAAAGGCCACATATTATTAGTTTTTTTCATTATATGCATATTTTTGGATGGCTTTTGTAGTCAAACGTTTCGTGTTGTATAGTAGTCCAATTAATTTTAAAAAACGACTCATTTTGCCCATCTCAATACTAAACTTGAAATGCATAAAATTTTGTTCAAGAATTATATAATTTAACAAGAAAAAGAAAGACTAGTGATGTTCCTACCCTCCCACATCATGCTCCGGAGCCCTGGCCACTTATAGCAGAGGGAACTTTGGAGTTCCTTTCCTAAAATATTTGATTTCAAGCTTATTTAAGCTTAAATGTTTTAATTATTTTATTCGCATTTTTACAGTTTTTTTTTTCAATTGTCTTTAATAAGTTTTGAAACATTTTAGTTTACAAAAATTTTTTTACTAAACAATCTCTTCTCTAGCATAACCTTTTTTATTATTCACACAATTAGTACAACCATAGGTGGGCCGTGAATTGCTCGTGGACGTGGATTGCTCCGTAGCTCTACAAAGCGGAGCTCCACTACAGACAGCTTGAAGTTCAACATTTTAGTCTTAAAGATAAATTAAATTCTTTTTAACACTTTGAAAATTCTTGCAATATCCGTGCAAGCAAAAAAGCATTTTCTCAGAAGTTATTTTCATGTTATTCTCAGAACTAATAATAGGTGTTTTTAAAATTTTACTTTTAAATGGGTTTTTTTAATTAAAAAATGTAACCAGTAAGAACTTTTACCTAAATCTTTACATATATATTATATATATATATATATATATATATATATATATATATATATATATATATATATATATATATATATATATATATATATATATATCATAAAAAAGGATTAAATTGTAGATAAACTAAAACAATACGCGCTGAGCGAAGCGAAGCGAAAGAAAATTTTTGAAAATTAGTCTTTTGAAACCTTAAAAATTTTGTGTTTTTTTTGTCTGGTTGACTAAAAAAACGGTTAAAAAATATGTTTATGGCCGAAAATCTAGGCGCCATACTGGCGCCTAGACCCAAAATTTTAGGCGCCAGCGGGAAATTCTAGGCGCCAGTGGCGTCGATTTGGCATAAAAAAAACCTAGACAACAACAACAACCAATCAAGCTTTATTATTAACCCTGCAAAAATTAACGACAAGAGTCGTTAAAAAGCGTTTAGCTCTCGCGGTAGTTAATTAAATAACTAAGGTGCGTGCACCTCAAGGTTTTTATTGAATCTAATCAAAAATCCTCCGAATCTAATCATAATTTCTTAGATTTTTGTTTATTTAAATCCCCGTTTATAATAACTAAATCTAATCAGCTTCAAATCGTCGTTACTACGGCAAAATGAGCCACAATTCGTATAAAATATATGTGACTGTGACTCATTTTAGTTTTTTAACAGGACCTTACTAACTACTGAATGAGTTACAGTCATACATGGGCACGGGGGGGTTGGGAGTGGGGGTTAACCCCCCAAATTCTGAGAAGGGGGGTTTAACCCCCCCTCAGAAGTGGGGGGGGGAGAAAAGGTTAACCCCCCAATTTTAGAAAAACGAAGAAAAAAGTCTTTAAAATGACTTCTAACTGCCTCCAAACTTAAGTTTTGAGGTCAAAGTGAATGTTTTAAGCAATCAAAATCTCAAAAATGCAATAAAAAGGGCTTTTTAACCTAAAATTAGCGTTTTTTACCTTTTTTTTTCTTCAAAATTGAAAAACGATATGGGTAAAATGCACTCCAGAAAAAAAAACAATATGGGTATTTTGCGTTTCTCGGATTTTAACCCCCCCCTAATTTGGGGTTTAACCCCCCCACTCCGGACCAACTTGCCCATGTATGGTTACAGTCACATGTATTTTATAATGACAGTGGCTCATTTTGCCGTAGTAACGACGAAATATAACCGACTGTAGCACATTCACGGTTGCCTATTTGTTATGCCACCATCTGCCCTGCTAAGGACAAAATATTCCGGGATTTAGGTGTTAAGGAAGGGATCGGGTACGCTATGCGAAGCCCTTTTGATGGTGGAAGCTTTCCATGCCAATATCGTCTTTCCAAATAAGCAGGAAACCGCAATACGGTAAGATTTAAGAGATAAAGAGGAGGGGAGCAGTCATAGATGAACACGGTCAAAAAGCCAGAGAGGGGGTGTTTACCCCGGGTAAATGACTTTTCAAAATCTAGAGGGGGGTCAGGGGTAAAAAATTCGGAAATTTGGGGGGAGGGGAGGGCCCCCCTGGATTTTTTTCTAGGGGGGGAAGGCGAAATTTCGAGGCTAGGGGAGTGGACTTTACCCTAAACCCCCCCTTTGTTTATCTATGGGAGCAGTTCGTTTAACTTTGTGTGTGACATATTTCAATTTTTAAGTTGTTTGTGTTTTATTAATCAAAACAAACTTTTTAAATCGTTAAAAAACATACATGGGCACGGGAGGGATTGGGAGGTTAACGTTAACCCCCAAATTCTGATATAAGGGGTTTAGCGATCTCCTCCTAATTTTGGAAGAATAAAGTAAAATATCCACAAAATCACTTCTAACTGCCTCCAAACTTACGTTTTGAGGTCAAACTGAGAGTTTTAAGCAATAAAAAGCTTAAAAATGCAATAAATAATACCTATTTTCCCTTCAACTTCGAAAAACATTATGGGTAAATGCACTCCAGAAAAAAACACTATATGGGTAAAACGCGTTTGTCGGATTTTAAACAGCCTCTAAATTCGAGTTTAACCCCTACTCCGGACCAACTTGCCCATATGTATATTAAAAACCCTAATTAAAGAAAATAAATAATGACTTTCTAGCAAAGAAACTACATTAAAACTAAATTAGCTTGCACTGAACACAATCAACGATGAAACCATAAACATGAGTTTGTGTCCTCTAGTTAAAAAAATTTGGGCTCCCTAAATTTCAGGTTCTTTTTTACTTAGCTATAACTAATATTAAACTAATTTTCTTTATTTAAAATGTAAAAAAATATTTAGCATTTATAAACTATAGTTACTAAAGAAAGATTAAAATTTTTTTGTAGAAAAATGACAGAAGATGGTCATTTGCTTGAAAGCGAAACTTACGTCGGCGGTCACGTGGAGGCCCTGGAATCTGGGGTTTTTCGCTCCAATATCCCCTGCAGGTAGATAGTTTAACTTTATAACCAATTTAACAGTTTTTAAATAAATTAATATTGATATAAAATTTTTATGGAGGCGGTGCACATGAATTTAATAATCTTAAATATATACTAAAAGTCAGCAGAAAGCTTGTTTTATTGTTTACCAATATTTTTTATTCGCTAAAAATGCGTATAGTTGATTTACACTTTTTTTTTTTTTCTTTTTTTTTTTTTTTTTTTTTTTTTACAATCTAATTGTAACAATAAGCTTAAAATTGGAATAAAAGTGGATTATTATGAGCTAAATTTTTATAGCATTATTGAAACTGTTTAGAAACTCGAATGAAAAATCAGAATTTTGAATGTGTCTAGAATTTTAATCAAACGTTATATTTTTGTTTAGGTTTCGATTGGTTCCTGAAAAATTTAAGGAATTGCGCCAAGAAGTGGAGAGAACCATGCAATTTGCTATTGAAGTGGAAGAGGGTATTCCTTTGACGGACGTTGAGAATTTTGAAGAGGTAAATTTACCATGTAAAATAAACTGCTTTTTTATAGTGTGAAGTTCATGCCAACGGCGATCAGGGAGAGATGGCCGAGTTTTTGAAACTTGAGACATTTTTTTAAATTAGGTTACTAAAAATTTTACTACATACATACAGTATAAAAGTGCTAATAACGCTGAAAATTAAGGTTTGATTATATTTCCTTGAATTTTTAGGCGTCCGCTTGTGCCGACAACTTTTTTGGGTACCCGGAATGCGGTAGACTGCCCATCATAAGTGTTTTTTTTTGGGGGGGGGGGGGGGCAGAGTGGTCCACCCTCCCCCCCTAGAGCCAAAATTTTGGACCCCCTGGAAAAAATCCAGGGCCCCCCTCCTCCCAAGCTCGAGAGCGGTCCGACCTACCCCCCCTCCCGACCAATTTGAAAGTATATTTTTTTATTACTGTCAAAAACACGGTTTTTTAGTTAAAAACAGTGTTTAAATCCACTTTTTAGGCCTAAATAGGCGGTTTTAGTACATAAAATTTAATATTAGGCCTAAAAACACTTAAATTATTGAGTTAAAAAAATTTTGTTAAAAAATTGGACCCCCCCCTAAAAAATTTTGGCCTTCCACCCGGGGGTGGACCCCCACCCTAGCGGACCCGACCAAAAACACCTATGCTGCCCATCTAATTAAGACCACCTTATTTTGCATTGATAATAATTGCTTTTTATCAAACGTTTGCAAAACTGTCCCACATAGTTTCATTGAAAGTCGGTGGTCTCAATATTTTTTTAAAAATTTCAATAAATTTAATGGCCACATATTAAAAAATCAGGCTTCGTCGGATTTCGGGAGAGGAACGTTTTTTTCTCTCTCATCCACCACCTAGGTACGCCGGTGGTCCCACTTGTCACGAAGCAGTCAACAAAAGACACCGCTCCAATCTTTTTCTTTTTTATAAAAACATACAAACAACCACAGTAAAATTGCACACCTCATTTATTTCTTTAGTTAAAAAGTAATTTTTACATAATATTTTTGTTAATTTTATTTTATTTTTAACAAAAACATCATTTTTATTTTTCTTTCTCAGATATGCGAAAATATCAAGGAGAAGCTGCAGGATTTACAAGACTGCCCGGCCCGTCTGGAACAACCAATCATTTATCACTTGGACGTCGGCGCCATGTATCCGAACATTATCTTAACTAACCGGCTACAGGTAATTTTGATATTACTATAACAGAAAATACTGTAATTTAGTTATGTTTGGAATTATTTGATAAATGAGTAAGATCTTAAAGAAAATTTCGTGCGCGAACGTGCATTGTGTTACTTTTTTACAAAAATTCTCATGTTGTTATATTTGTGTTAATAGTGAAAAGTGACGAATTGCTTAGTTTTTTTGTTATCACACGACCCTCATTTTTTTATGAAACGACCAACCCAACTCTAGTATCGGTATAAGCTTTAATTTCAGCCTCCGGCGATAGTTGACGAAACGACCTGCGCCGCCTGCGACTACAACAAACCCGGAGCCCGTTGCCAACGGACCATGCCCTGGATGTGGAGGGGCGAAATGAGTAAGTGGCTTCTTCTTGTTTTCAATAGGTTTTTTTAGTATGAAATTGTTTTTATGTGATTTTAAGCTAAAAGCTGATATTTAATTAACTAACCGATTTATTTTTTAAAATTTAATTCGGTTTCGTTTCAGTTTTATTCTTTAAAATTAACTCGAAATAATTTAATTTTAGCGCCGGCTTCCCGCAGCGAATATCAGCGGATAGTCCAGCAGTTGGAAAATGAAAAATTTCCGTCTCAGTATCCAGGCGGGGGCCAGCGGGCCTTCCATCACTTGAGCAGAGAAGAACAGGCTGCCATTGAAAAGCGACGCCTCAACGGTATTTTTATGCTTTTGTTTTATTACGTCGTTACTTAGGCAGGATGAATGAGAATCGTCATTATATACTCAGACCTGTGCACGGTCTGGAAACCCCCCCCCCCCGCCAAAAAATGAAAAAGTACCCTAAAATTATGACGCCATTTTTGACCTATGATGAGGCCATCATCGCAATTTTTTGCAGTTTTTAGCCTATTTCAATGTATTTTAAGCCATTTCAGACCTATTTTTTACCTTATTTTCGTTTTTTTGTCCCTTTTTTCTCTTTTCCCTTCTTTTTTCTCTTTTTTTTTCCTTTTATTTCTTTCCCCCCTGCTTGCCCCCCCCGTTTCAAAAAAGTTGCCCCCCCGTTTTGGAATTGCCGCCCCGTTTAAACCCCGGGGGGCAGTGCACAGGTCTGTATACTTGTAATTGTAACTTTTTTTGTTTTTTAACCGAATTTATTTTAAACCTTATAAGTCAGATTTACATGAATCTTATACTGATTGTGAGTTTTATGTCGTAATAAGGTATCTAAGACTAAGTCCTTTCATGAGCTCAAAACTGTTTGTATTTTTTGGCTTAATTAGTTTTTACACTGATATGAGATTTACTACTATATTTCGTCTTAGTTGCAATTTTTTGTATGATATGAGAGATTAAAGGTTTTGTTTATGTTTACATAATATAGATAAAAAACACTGAAAATGTAGGGTAACCATTGCGTCGTCCTCGTCGGCGTAAAACAGCGTACTTATGCTATATTTTGATGTTTATTTGATATTTTTACACATTTAAAAAAACACTGGGTGTTAATAGGGTGAGACCGGAGGGGTTAACAAAAGGGTTATA
>JASAMX010024412.1:0-10769 GCA_030248175.1 Microlaimidae sp. YZB2_3 | reverse complement strand
GTTTTCAGAGGCTAAAAATTCAAAATTTTCTAGCGCCTCGCTAATCACTCGGCGCCAAACTTTAAAATAATTTTAGTGCCCCAATGGACCCCCAAAAACTAAAAATTTGTTCCGCTTCGCTTCGCTCAGCGGTCACTTTCTATAGTATACATACATATATATCTCGTTATTTATGTTGCCTGATGCTAATGTTATTTCAAAGTTAGTACAATAATTTTTATAAGTAATAAGTACTACACAGAAAGCAAAACAAACAATCATATTGGTTGATTTATGTACCTCCCCCCTCCTAAATTTTCCTGCCGCCTATAGCATTGGCTAGGATTTTTTTTATATAGGTAGGTACCCTAGAAAACATGGAGCCGAGATGCTGCACATGTGCTTTGGTTTACAATGTGGGTTTAGCCAAGGGGTCTGAAACTAACAGACCTGTGCACTGCCCCCCCCCCCGGGGTTAAAACGGGGGGGGGGCAATTCCAAAATGGGGGGCACGGGGGGCAACTTTTTTGAAACGGGGGGGGGCAATAAAACGGGGGGGCAAGCAGGGGGGAAAGAAAAAAAAGAAGGAAAAAGGGAAAAAAGGGACAAAAAAAGCGAAAATAAAGTAAAAATAGGTCTAAAATGGCTTAAAATACATTGAAATAGGCTAAAAACTGCAAAAAATACGCGATGATGGCGGCATCATAGGTCAAAATGGCGTCATAATTTTAGGGTACTTTTTCATTTTTTGGCGGGGAGGGGGCAATATAACGGCGGGGGCAAATCCTCCAATAAAACGGGGGGGGGGGCATTTCCAGACCGTGCACAGGTCTGAACTAACGTCTCTAAATTTCTTTTTTGTAAAATCCAGGCTCTGCCAATGTGTGCTTATGTAATTTTTAACTAACATGTTTTTACCGCTAAAAACATTAGATAATAGGTTATTAGGCCAAAAACAGTGTATTATACAGCTTTATCTACGTTTATCCCTGCTTTTTTAACGTTTTCAAAAATTAAGGGGGGCTCCGCCCCCCCCAAATGAAACTCCGGCTACGTCCCTGGTCGGGGCAGATCCCAATATTTTTATAGAAGCACCGATACTTAAAACGATAAAAAATAGAATTTTGTATGGGTAATACGCCAACACCACCCCTAAAATTTTGATTTCTTAATACTTCTAAAGACCTCAAGTTTGGAGGCAGTTGTTAGAAGTCATTTTAAAGACATTTTCTTCTTTATTTTTCTAAAATTGGGGGTTAAACCCCCTTCTCAATTAGGGGGGTTAACACCATAGATGAGAACGGTTGGGGAAGCTAGGGGGGTGGTTACCCAGGGTAAATCGAATTTTGAATTCTAGGCGGGGGGGTCCGGAACCCCCCTAGCTTTTTAGGGGGGTCGGCCCGGGGTGCGAAATTTGGAAATCTAGAGGGGGGTCAGGTGGGGTCCAGTGTCCAAAGCAAAACAGTTTTAAACCATAATAACTTTAATAATTGTTCTTTTTATAGGATAATACTACATTCATAGGTGTTTTTTTTGGGGGGGGGGGGACAGAGGGGTGCACCGTGCACCCCCCCCCCCCTAGAGCCAAAATTTTGGACCCCCCCTAGAAAAAATTCAGGGGGCCCCCCCTCCCCTCGAAAGCTCGAGAGCGGTCCGGCCTGACCCCCCCTAGCGAGGCTGAACCCCCTCCCCCCCCCCTCCCGACCAATTTGGAAGTATATTTTTTTATTTATTGTCAAAAACACGGTTTTTTAGTTAAAAACCGTGTTTAAATACAGTGTTTAGGCCTGAATAGGGTGTTTTAATACATAAAATTCAATATTAGACCTAAAAACACTTAAATTATTGATTAAAAAAAATTTTGCTAAAAAATTGGACCCCCCCTGACACCCCCTAAATTTAAAATCTCGCACCCGGGGTCGACCCCCCCTAAAAATCCAGGGGGGTCCGGACCCCCCCTGGACCCCCCCTAAAAAATTTTGGCCTTCCACCCAGGGGTGGACCCCCCCCTAGCGGACCTGACTAAAAACACCTATGACTACATTTTATTAAAGAAAAAGCGATATTCTGGTATAAAAAGGGTGTTAAAGCATGAATATGTGATGAAAATTCACGTTTTTGGAAGAAAATTTAGTATAAAAAAAGTACCTAAAAATTTCCCCAGGGGGGAGGGGAGGTCAGATTTCAAATTCTAGAGGGGGGTCCGGGGTAAAAAATTCGGAAATTTGAGGGGAGGCCCCCCTATATTTTTGTCTAGGGGCGGTCCCAAAATTTCGAGGCTAGAGGGGGGGGGATGGACCCCACCTACCCCCCCCTTTCTCATCTATGGTTGACACCCCCAAACCCCCCTCCCTCCTGTGCCCACGTATGGGTATAAGCCCCCAACAAATTTCTTTCATATACTCAATCTCCAAACCCAGGATAGTACAAACAGGCAGGCCTCAAGGCTCATTTATTTCACCAATTCTCTTCAACTTCTAAATATTGGACATACCTCCCCCACCTGCCGGCGTCAAAATCGTTTCCTACGCTGAAAACACCACAGTCTACTCCACTGGAAACAAGATAGCCAATATGGAAACAAATTCCACCAATTATCTTATCTCAACACTTTAAATCATAGGTGGGCAGGGTGGGGGGTTATACCCCCTAAAAAAATTATGGATTTTGCTGACACCCCCCCTAAATTTGGAGTACCTGGGGACACCCCCCAAAATTCACCTCCCAGAGAAAATTTTTTTAAATCTTCTTATACTTCAAAAAAATGGAATTGTTACAGATTATATGTCATAAAATAAGAAGAATGACATTTAAAATATTTTTTCTAAATTTAATTTTATTTAATAAACTTCATGTAGTAATTACTAATCTATTACATTATGTATATAATCTTTATATATAAAGACCTGTGCACTGCCCCCCCGGGGTTAAAACGGGGAGGGGGGCAATTCTAAAACGGGGGGGCGGCACGGGGGGCAACTTTTTTGAAACGGGGGGTAATAAAACGGAGGGGGCAAGCAGGGGAGAAAGAAAAAAAAGAAGGGAAAAGGAAAAAAAGGGACAAAAAAAGCGAAAATAAGGTAAAAATAGGTCTAAAATGGCTTAAAATACATTGAAATAGGCTAAAAACTGCTAAAAATTCGCGATGATGGCGTCATCATAGGTCAAAAATGGCGTCATAATTTTAGGGTACTTTTTCATTTTTTTGCGGGGGGGGGCAAATCCTCCAATAAAACGGGGGGGAATTTCCAAACTGTGCACAGGTCTGTATATATATGTATATAATCTTTATATATGTATATAATCTTTAAATATATATATATAATGTATTATATATATATATATATTATATATACTATATATATGTATACATGGGTGTAGCCAAGATTTCGGAAAGGGGGGTCCAACCCTGAACAAAATTTCCAAAAAGGGTGGGTCCAGTCCAGGGGGATCCAAACCCTAAGCGTTATGAAAGGGCTAAAAAAAATTTTCAACGCTTTGTGCAGGTGTTTCTTACCTTGTTTATGTCATGTACTTCATTATTTTTGTATTATTCAATAAAAATAAGTCTATAAAACAAAGAAAAAAATTTTTACAAAAAATTTGATACCTTAAAATTTTTGATTTCCAAAACATTACAAATGAAAAATGAGTACATTAAATTACAGCTGAACCAGGGCCTGTGCCAGGATTTTTGAAAGGAGGGGGCCAGACTCTAGAAAATTGAAAATGGAATATAAATGCGGCGCGAAGCGCCGCACTTTGCGCCGCGAAGCGGCGCCAGGCAAACGCGAAGCGTTCGCCGGGGGGTCTGGGGGTGTCCCCCCAGCCGCCGGAGGCGAAATTTTTTGATTTAGCATTAAAAATGATCAAAATTAGGGCTTAAAAATGCCTATTTACATTGAATTGAAGGCAGCTAGGTCGGCAGAATTCACTTTTGGCATACCCCAAGAAAGAAGGTAGGGAGAAGCAGGGTTCATAATGAAGTTACCTTCGCTTTTACCTCCCCCCACCCCCCTGGACCTACCTCATCTTCCTTATTTTTTACCCCGGCCAACCCAGAAAGGGGGGGGGCATGGCCCCCCTGGCCCCCCCTGGCACAGGGCCTGAGCTGAACAATGCAAAGTGCTAGAAAATGTTTTTAAAATTACTTCTAACCTTTAAATTTATAATACCACTATATAATAATCCAAGGGAGGGGGTCCAGCGTAGTTGTATCAAGATTAAAAAACAAAGTAACACAAATTTGGAAGTGGAGACTATTTAGAACATTAAGAATGGGGTGGGTCTAACATGGTCATACCAAGATTACAAAACAAAGTAATACAAATTTGCAAGTGGAGACTATAATTATAATTAATGGAGCGCTGAGCACAGCGCAAAAATTTTTTTTTTTTTAAATGGTCATTCTGGACCCCCCCAATTTTTATCCTTGGCGACCCAAAAGGGGGGAGGGGTCTAACCCCAAATTTTTTCCTTTGCCGACCCAAAAAGGGGTCTAGTCTAGGTCTAGACCCCCCTGCCTACCTACGGTCATGTATGTATAATATAATCTTAAATTAAATATAAGATTATGGATTAAAAAGTTTGTGAAACTTTATAATCAAGACAATAATAATACTATTCTATTATTATGTAATTTAAAAAAATTATAATTTTTAGTCTAATTATAAGAATATATAAACACATTATTATTAAAAAAATAAAATCTATAAGTTTCAATAAGGTCTTATTTTAATTTTACACAGTTTTAGAGCATTTATAAGCTTGTTTTACATTTTTTACACGTTTTAAGCCCATTTTAAGGCAGCGCAGGAATATTTGGTACACCCCTCTCAAAATTTGGGTCTTGCCGGGCACCCCCTCTTAAAATTTGACTCTCCCTTATATCACCACCATCAACAACAAGACATCTAGGTGCAATAGCATCCTCAAAGCCCTACCTGGGATCAGCTGGGGTGGGGACAACAAAAAGAAACAATAGTAGCCTCATACAAGGCTATAGAATGACCCATCTTCAATTATGGAACACCAATATGGTCACCAAACCTCTCTAAATCCCATTATCAAAAATTCCAATTAACACAAAACTCTGCCCTCAGGATCATACATGGGCAAGTTGGTATGGAGTGGGGGGTTAAACCCCAAATCAGGGGAGGGGGTTAAAATCTGAGAAACGCAAAATACCCCTATTGTTTTTTGAAGTGCATTTTACCCATATAGTTTTTCAATTTTGAAGGAAAAAAAGATAAAAAACGCTAATTTAAAGTCAAAAAGCATTTTTATTGCATTTTTGAGCTTTTTATTGCTTAAAACATTCATTTTGACCTCAAAACTTAAGTTTGGAGACAGTTAGAAGTCATTTTAAAGACGTTTTTTTCTTCATTTTTCCAAAATTGGGGGGGGTTAACCTAAACCCCCCTTCTCAGAATTTGGGGGGGGTTAACCCCCCCAGTGCCCATGTATGCTCAGTATAGCAACTGGTTGCCACAAAATTAAATGGCTTCACTATATCATCTCCATCAAGAAACTAAAGTACTATATAATGAAAACCACACATATCTCCTTGCAACACAATTTCTTGCCAAGACTATGCAACAGACTTACCCATCCAACAAAATTACAGCAAACAAAATTAGGCCAAGAGAAATGAAACACACCCTCCAATCAAAATATTTTCCAATAGCAGAAAGTTTCTTCAACAAACTCTCACCGAAAAAGCTATCCAAACTAACATTCACACCTATTTCATAAAAGAATCTCTATCTCAACTCCAACCTAATCCTCTACTAAAAAGCAAACCCCATGAAATACAACTAAAGTGAACAACACCTTCCAAGAAAATCAAGAACACTCCTGTCACAACTAAGATCCAGATTTTGTCACCATCTAAATTCATACAAATCAAGAATAAACTCT
The DNA here is from genome assembly GCA_030248175.1 of Microlaimidae sp. YZB2_3. NCBI lineage: Eukaryota > Metazoa > Nematoda > Chromadorea > Desmodorida > Microlaimidae > Microlaimidae sp. YZB2_3. The sequence continues at coordinate 4,871 of JASAMX010024412.1, read as the reverse complement.
CTAATTAAAAATAAATGTCCAAAATACAACCAGAAACCTCATGACGTCCACCACCTTTTCAACTGCACCAAAAATCCTACCACATTAAAAGTAGAAGACCTATGGCTTTAACCCAGAAAGGCAGCAGCATTTCTGGAGAAAATCACCTGAGAAAAAACTGGCTATGCTAACTAACTAACCCCCCTGGCCACCTATGAGCAATATGAGTATACTCCAAAATAGTACAAAATACTTGTCTGTTCCTTAAATGTATTATAGTCATCAAGTAAAAACGACCCCGTTAACTAGGAAGGTTAATTACAATGAGAAAACAACAGTTTAAATTCTTCCAACAAGAAGGGGTCCAATCCCCTTTCTAAGCTGGATGGAGAGCTAATTTTAAAAAGTATGGGGATTAAGTATCTGGATGTATAAAGCAAAACACTTGTAAACGATAAATTACTCTATTTTTTGAAATACAGTATGCTGTTTAGTTATAAAAAATTACCAAAACCCAGATTTATGTTAAAAATATAGGCATTTCAAGGAAATTTAGAGTAAAATAGTACTTATAATTTTTTTTTTTTGGAAAAAAGCAAGAAATCATATTTAAAATTCTAATGCAGGTTCAGGCCGCAAAAATTAGGAAATTTAGGGGAGAGGAGCCTTAGATCCCCTTAAAGGAGGGACGGACCATAATTTGAAGGCCAAGGGGCCCCCATTGTCCATATTTAATAATAGGCTGGGGCTATAATTACAATTTTATTTATATTATGGTGTTTGTTCATTTAGGTGAAATGATTGATAAGCTGACCATCCATTACAACCGCACTCGACAGGCTGTCATCACAAGAGAATTGATTGAAATCATTTCAGGAGCAGCAGCTCTCTAGGAACAATTATAGCTAGAATAGTATTTTGTGTTTTATTTATACAGCAAATTATTGAAAAATTTAGAGCCTGCAATTATTCTTTTAGTGTTATAAAAACTATTTGTATATTACTGGCTGACGTTGATGATATACAAAATGTTTGATAATAATGTATGAAAAAATAACTTCCGGTTTAGAAAAAAAATATGTACAGAAGAAAGAAGAGTGATACTTTATTTATAGAATAAACTAGGTTTGAATATTGTTTTTGCTATTAAAAAATTACAGTGAAATAAAATTTTAATTTTAGAAATTTATAAATAATATTTACTTTGCAATACGTTTAAGCGCAATTATCTGTAAGATTTCAAGTATAAAGTTTACTGCACCAGCAAAATGCCTATATTTATTTAAAAAAAGCAATAAACGACTGAATGTTCAGATAACAGTCAATACTCAATACTATGGTATATTAACTCCCGCAAAACACATTGACAAAAAATAATTTAATTTTTAGAACCAAAAAAATTCATTAAATAGGGTATTGTATTTAATTTCGGCACTTTTTGTTTTTCCGATGTAACTTTTCACTTTATGGCCCAATTTTCATGTTTGATAGCTTGTTTTGAAGCTTTCACGATACTGCGTTGCGTCACGAAAATTTCACTGTAGTTTTTTTACTTAATCAAATAAGTTTTTAAAAAAATGAAAAATTGCCGAAATTAAATGTATGCATTTAATTTTGGCTTTTTACAAACAATCGATTGTTTTTTAGTCAAAAAATCATCATTTTCAAAAATTTAAAAACCTATCATTATTTCCTGACAGTTTTCTTTAATTTAAGCTTCTACTTGTTGTTCAACGTGTAACTAGCAAAAAGTTACAGCTAAAATGCCAAATGGTATCAAAATGAGCAAAATTTGGGAAAAAATGCATTTAATTTTGGCACTTTTTAAAACGACCCTCTTAATCGAGTTTAAGTGCAGTCCTATGACCCCTACACATTTCAACGTTGTCTTTTAACTATTTACATCTACAATTTAACATCCGACCACTTAAATCAACCCGTTTTTACCTACAGCAATATGTGTGCAAAAATTACACTATTTTATTTTATAACGATTTTTACCACAGACGCAATGTAGAACCACAGGGACTAAAAATTCGGAAAATAAACTAAATTTTACTAGGAAAGTTTAATTTTTAAACCAATTGTGTAATCATGAAATGCCCATGTTCTAAAAACGAGTAACAATTTTATTTTTTATAAATCACCCAATTTTACATGAAAATATCGCAACATAACAAATAAAAAGATCCTGTTCTTTTCGCTTATATAAACAGCAAGTGTTACATGCAAAGCCATCTCAAAATTTATTAAAACTCGAAAAAATTTAGGCCGGCGTATTCTGCTGACGCCTGACGGTTTAGTTAATTATAAAAAAATTGTTAGTGTATAGAGTTGAGTATTAGCTATAGATTGATAATGCTTGGATCACCTATACCGTCTGCAAGATATGTGTACATCACCTAAAACTTACCAGTCTATTATTAAACGCAAACGTCTTTTGTTTGCTAGGTTCCTCATTTCTACTGCAAAACTGGTTTAGTTTTTTTTAGATAAACTTATGAAAATATAAATTTTGCAAGGCTGAGTCCTATTGTCTAGTATTTTATGTTTGTCATAGATGTACTTTTTTATGTAATAGTAACAATCTTTCTAATGATCAGATAACAGAATTAATATTGTACTAAGCATAGTCTATGCATAGTTTAATTCTACTGTTTTCATCATTTCATTATTTTTCTTTTTTTTCTCTTTTTCTATTTTTTTCCCTTTTTTTTCATCAACAAAATCAATTCTGCGACTTAATTGTCGCCAATATGAAATTCAAATTCAACAAGATATCAACAAACATAGCTATCTGACATGACTCCAAAGGCTCAAAAAGAGCTCTTATTTCAGTCCGTTTTAAAACTGTTCTTGAATGCATCCAAACAATCGACAGTCACTTGAAATGGGAGTAGGTTGTTCCAAGGTGTAACCACCCTATTAGCAAAAGAAAATTTCCTTGCAATGATTCTGCTTTCTTCAATGGTCAATGTAAAGATATGACCACGGGTGGGCTGCAGGTTAAACTTGAAAAAATCATTGGTTTGCAAATTGTTTAAGCAATGTATAATTTTAAAGCACTTGTATAAATCATTTTTGTCTCTTTGGTCCTTTAATCTTTCTAAACCTAGGTAATCCAGTCTTTGTTCATAACCAACAGGTAACAACTTGCATTTATAAAACAACCGTCTTCTAGTGAAATTTTGTTGCACTTTTTCCAAAATGTTTATACCTTTTTGTAAATAAGGATTCCAAACTGCACTAGCGTACTCCAGAATTGGTCTGACATAGGACTTATACGCTCTGAGGAGATTATTTCTAGAGTTTGAATTGAATGTTCTAAAAATTAGTGATGTCACTCTCATTGCTTTTTTTGCTGTGATTTCACAGTGTTTAGAGAATTTCATATCATGAGATATATAAACACCCAGGTCACGCACCAATTCTGTAGTGGTTACCAAGCTTAAATTTACAAATTAACTCTTTGCTATGATTTCAAATATGAAGAACTTCACATTTATGATCTGATAATTGAAATTGCCAGTCAATAAACCTGAGTACTTGTTTCCCACAAAGGATTGTTTTTGTTTCAGCAGTCACCCAGATAATTTTCCCCCCCCCCCCTGCCTTTGGTGCCCCCCTTGTCCCCCCCCCCTTTCGATAACTCTTTTTTTTTAATGATCAGATAACAGAACTAATATTTTGCTATGGATAGTTTATGCATAGTTTAATTCTACTGTATCATCATTTCATTTTTTTCTTTTTTTTATTAACAACATCAAATTCGCGACTTAATTCGCCCCCAACATAAACTATGATTCTAACAAAATATCAACATAGCTATCTGAAATGACGTTAAAGGCTCAAAAGGAGCGCTTATTTAAGTCGGTTTTAAAACTTTTCTTGAATGCATCCAAAGAATTGATAGGTACAATTCTGATACGCGTCCCAAAATTTTATTTTACCGATCCTAAAGCAAAATAAACTTATAAAACATTTTTGTACACTAAATCAGACACTCAGGCTTTGTTTTGGTGGTTATTTTTAAGATTTGAGCTTATCGAAAAGAGTTATGAACTAATTTATACCCAAAATATGACCTTTTTGGCATATTCAATTTATGATGTTAATAAAAAAACATTGTAAACAAATTAAATTAAAAACTATGTTTTTACAATGCTAGAAGTCTGAAGAACTCAAAAATTTTCAAAAAAAATTGAAAATTCAACATAGACCACCAAAAACATGGACAACACAATTCGTCTGGCTTTAAATGCTAATTTAAACTTAGTTTTTAAACGATTTATTGTTCCTAAGCCTAAGCAAAACCTAAAAATCAAACAAAATTGTAATATCATTGATTTTTATTTAAATAAGTTGTTTTTCTAAAATATGAATTTTTTTGCAACTAAAATTTTATGGGTATTTCAACGGTTATTATAAAAAATTGGTTGTTACCATGAAAAAAATAAAAATATATTATTGTACCTGCCAGACACTTAGTAATACAGAAAAAATAATATTAAACGTAGTCTTCCAGGCTTAAATTAAGGACGTAACCGCTCTTGGCCAGGAAAAAATAATATATCATTGAGCAAAAAAAAAAATTTTAAAAAAGTTTGCAGCGGTTATGTAACCAATTATTATTTAGTTGCGTCATGTGTTTCTTTGCACGTGATACTTTCTCAAAAAACGAGTGGTTACTTTACCACTCATCTATTTTCACCCTGATAGAATTTATCTTTAATTTGATTAAAGGCTTAACAAAAAGATTTTTTAATAACATAAATTGTGCATACCAAAAAAAAGTCAATTTTTGGGTAGAAATCGGCTCATAACTCCTAATAAAAGGCTAAAATCTCAAAAATAACCACAAAAATTAAGTCTACGGGTCCAATTTAGGGTAT
>JASAMX010024409.1:0-31703 GCA_030248175.1 Microlaimidae sp. YZB2_3 | reverse complement strand
AGCACAAAGTTTTTTGAGCAAGTTTTAGATGACTAACCGAATCGAAGGCTTTTGAAAAGTCAATGTACATAGCGTCGATCCATTTTTTTGTTTTCAAGGGCTTCAACCCAGTTTGAAAGTGTTGACTACAATTGTAACCCAACCCCGATTTTTGTTTTAGAAATCCAAATTGCTCTGGGCTAATTAATTTTTTAGCATATAAATAATCAATGACAGCGTCAACTATAATACTTTCCATTAATTTACAAGAAATACATATAAGAGATATGGGCCTATAGTTTTGCCGCAAAAAATGAGCCCCTTTTTTAAAAATCGGTACAACCAGTACTTCTTTCCAGAAAGAAGGTATGGTACCGGTTTGTAACGATAGCTCAAAGATTCTTGCAAGTGGACCGGCGATCTCACTTCGCAACTTGTTTGTAGTAATAGGATGGTATCCCATCCGGAGTTTGCGAGAGCTTATTGGGCAATTTTTCAATTTTTTTCTCAACCAATTGAATAGGAAACTGAACGAAGAAAACAAGCCCGTATTGGGAGGTACTCGATCTGCAAACTCTGGAAGAATATCATTATCTACAGTAAATACGCTAGCAAAATATTTATTGAACATATTACACTTTTCTAAATCGTCAATAGCAATGGATTCATCATCACGTTTGATTCCGCCTATATCAAATTTGTTGCAGTTTAATTTTTTGTTTGCATACATATAAAACTTTTTGGTATCACCGCTGCGAATGGTATTATCCTCTAAATTATCATAAAAATTTCTGAGCGCAGCTTTATATTCTTTGTCACAGTTTTTCCATTCGCGCAATTTTCTTGGATTTTGCTTGCGCTTTCTATACAAAACTTGTTTACGTTTTTTTAAGGCAATAATATGCGCAGGATATGAAAATCGTTTAGCTTTTTTACGTTTTAGAGGTACAAAATCGGAGATGCGCTTAAATTAAAAGTGAAAATAGTAAAAAACCCTATTTTGTATAAAGCTTCCTGGACTTTCTCTTTAATATTTAAATGTTTAATGCTTTACATTTGTGTTTTATAAACGTTAAAACTGCACAAAAATATATATTTTTATTTCATAACAAAAAAACACATAATTTACAGAAAAAAGGTTTAAAATTAGAAATTAAACTAGTGAAAAAAAATACCGATTTTGTATGGAGCTTCCTGGACTCTCTCTTAAATATCTTGAAAATATTTTGAAAACGGCTAATGAGCGCCAATTAGCATATTCATATCTATATCCACCATAAATAAATACATATATATGAATGCAAGATTTTACTAATCTTGGTGGTGGTGTTATAGTGCACTAATACTAATTAAGCGTAATTAATAATTAATTAAGATAGAGTAACCTTACCTTTCATTATGATTCTGGAAAGACAAACATAAGCAGATATTTTCCAATTTTTTTTTTAATTGCTATGCCCAAAAATAATTGCTACAACTTCTTAAAACTTCGTTTAACAACAGAACAAAATTAAACACCCAATTGTTCAAAAAATTAAACACATATTCAAATTGTAATTTTCTATTTATTAAATAAACGGAAACAAAACTAAAATTTTATTTTGGGAAATAAGTGTCCGGAAATATGAACGCCAGCATTAGAACGCCGCTCACTTAAACACCGAGCATTAGACCGCCGAGCATTTGGGCCGGAATTCATGAAACGGGATTTTCTATGGATTAACTCAGCTCGGTGTTAGTAAATCCGGGCTTAACCCCCTGATTAACTACGGTGTATTCCGGGATTAAATAATGAGAATTAACTAACACCAAGTTAATCCCGGAATACACCGTAGTTAATCAGGGGGTTGAACCGGGGTTTACTAACACAGAGTTAATCCATGGTTAACCCCGCTTTGTGAATTCCGGGCCTAACCACCGCAGGATTGCTTATAAATTTGGGTTCACGGAGATTAAATCGTTGACAATAGATCGTTGGAGAATAGATCGTCGAACACTAGATCGCTGGAGAATAGATCTGAGAGACAATAGATCGTTGAAGATTAGATCGTTGAAAATAAAAAAAACCTAAAAAATTATAAAATTTGTTAAAATAATTACAATATTTTGCGAACACTTAATGATTTTTAAAGCGAGTTATTGTGAAATATGACAAATTTTAGTTGTTCTCCACTGATTATTTGTTGTTCATATTTTCTCACGAAGGCCAAACTTTCATACTGTTATCTAGTCTACAAAGAGTTTAGATGTTTCTTAAAACTTACTTTTACGTTTACTTAAATTAATAAAAGTAACGGATTTTGAATTTCTTTTAGTTTTAGCTTGACTCCACTTTCGAAATTCCAATTATTTTACTTTTACTCTTACTTGGATTTTTTCCTGCAAATACTCAAATAAATATTAATTAACTTCAAGAATACATTTCCTATGGCTTGTTGTACAATGAGTGGCAAAAGCATTTAAACTGAAGGGAGCTCCGGAGCTCTGTCCCTTAAATGAGCGATAGTAAGCTTATTTAAACTTGGGATTAAGGATCGATCAGGGCCCCGGCTTGCCCCGGCACTTTTTTTCCACCCTGGACCCGGCCCCGGCCCCGGTAACCGCCATTTTTTTTACCCCGCCCCCCCCGGCCCCGGAAATTTAGCTGTCAAATGAGCCGGGGCAAACCGGGGTAAGGACCCCTAAGAATGCGAATTTTAAAGCGCTTCTTAACATTTTTTAATGTAATACAAAAAAATATAAAAATCAATTTTTATCGACAAACCTATTTCAATCACTTGAATATTAGAATATTTATTATGCTTATATCTTAAGATTTTATGAAAACGTTTTTTATTAAGTTTATTATTGATTTTATTAAAGATTCCTTATTTTAATGATGAATCCTTAATTAAAAAATTTAAAGATTTCTTAAGCATTAAAACTCATTGTAGATTTTATTTACAAGATGGGGGTTTGACAATAAATCATAATACCTGTACAATAAATACATATATTAGAGTTATTATAATATCATTGTTTACATCAAAATACAAATTTTAGGCTTTATAGTAAATTTTTTACCTAAATTTAACAAGAAATATTGCACATGCGAAATATTGCACATTTAGACGCAAAATACTTTCTGTGCACTCAATAAAGATTTTGTCGCAGAACGATGTTTTGTACACCAAAACTCCCGTTTAAACGCCTAGTTTCTAAACAAAATTTTGCTGAAATTGGTGCGATTTCAATACTAAAAAACCCGCCATTTTGCTATGTCTCCGGGGGCACCGATTTTTAAAACAGTCTTAGTGTTTCGCAGCACATATTACGACTTTTCTTCCACTTTTGCAAGTAAATGCGCTGCACAAAATAAAAACAAGTATTGACAGCTAGAAAAATCTATGGGCAAGATATCAGAGCTATATATGAACAGAAAGTGGCGTGCGTTAGAAATGTTGCGTTTTTTCTTGCATAATTTTATTTAAAAACTTAATGTATAATTGGGAATTTTCTTAAACTATATGTTTTTAATTATATCTCAAGAAATTACAAAAAGTAGTGCCCAATCACAAAAACAATTTCATCGATAAAGCTCACGTAAGATTGATTTTATATAATAAATCAATCAAAAAATAAATCATTTGATCAAAATGACTTAAAGCGGCAACTTGAAACAAGCTAGGCTATTTTAATTTTTTTTATCTAAAAATATTGGTTAAAGCTTTAGTAAAGTAATGTCATTAAACAAATTAGCAATTTTAATATAATCTATTCCTTTATTACAATATTTTGTAGGTATGTACATTATTTTATGTGTTTTTACTATTTCTTAAGCTTTGCGTCTCTCACACTGATGTTTTAGAATGTCAGAAAAATATTTCATACTTAAAAGATTGAAACAAAAAGTTTTATGTACGTAAACAAGGAAACTTTATTTCAAGAGTAATACTTTGAACGAAAAACTGTCATAATATAGTGTTAATATACTTTTTTTTGAAAAAAATTCAAATATATAAAACAATTTTAAAACAGACTTCTTGTTGTGGGAACAGGTTTTTTCTAATTTATATTTAGGAATTATTTTGTCTTAGGATCTTCATTTTCTGATTATATTAAATGGTTTCTGCGAGCTATTTTAATCAGTAAAAATTTAATTATATCTAGTTGTGAGTTGTCAAGCCAAGTTATAGCGTCAATTTTTAAAGTAATATCGTATGTTCCAATTTCTTTTGACACATAATTGGATATAAAAATAATTAAACAGCTATAAAATATTTTCTTTATTAAGAATGCAAAACAGTAAGACAATCTCCGAATATGTGCTAAACAGTTGTTTTAATTATATGTTGCGCAATCGCAAAATATTGCGCTATAATATGTTGCGCAATCCACATGTTGATTTTTCATCATGTAAAAATAAAAAAAAAATTGTGAACGCAACAGGTCTGGAAAATTTTTTTAAAATACTTTTAAATACTTTAATTTATTTGAAATATTTCAAGTTTTAATGTGTAAAATAATGTATAGGTCGATAAAACCGATTTTTTCGCTAAAAATACAAAATGACGGAAAACTGTTGGGCAAACTCAATCAAATCACTGCCCATGTTTGGTTTTTTACCAAAAAAACCGAGAGTTTTTGTACAGGAAACGCAATATCTCGACCAATACTGCACCATTCTTAACAATCAAGGTATCAAATTAAAATAGAAAGTAGCCACTTTCTTTGAATGCATAATTTGTAACGTAAATAATTATAATTATAATAATTATAATTATAATAATTATAATTATAATTATATAATAATTATAATTATAATGGGTATAATGGGTATAATTATAATTATATAATAATTATAATTATACCCATTAAGCAATTTTTCACGAACAGAATTGTCGAAAAACACCATTTTTAGGGGGTCATAACTCCTTAACCATTGGAAATATTTCGTTGAAAAATTTTTTGGGGGCTATTGGGGGCAGGGGTGAGGTTTTTACCGAAAATTTATCAAAATCGAAGATAAAAAGTCTGAATCCGCACCGCACCTTAAAGCTTAAGCGAAACCTAAAAATAAAACTAAATTTTATTGTGATAAAATTGTATTTAATGATGTGTTCTTTGAATTAAAGAGTGAACGCCCTAAGTTTTCCCAAGCCTAAGTGAAACGTAAAAATTAAGAGAAACTTTATTGTTTGGGTGGAAAGTCGCTTTTGCGAAAATGTGTTTACAAAATCCTATCTAAAAGACGAGTTTTCCGAAGACAAAATGTTTAAAAGACGAGCTTTTCGAAGACCAAATGTTGAAAGACGTAATGGGAAAGACAAAAGTGCCGCACACCAATCAAAATGACTAAAACTAGCAACTTAAAATAAACTAGAAAGCGAAAGTAGTCGCCTGTAAAATGAAAATTGGATACCAATATAAAAAAATTGATTTTATTAGTACTAATGTTATATTAGCTTTTTTATATTGGTATCCAATTTTTAATTTCTTTAACTCGTTTTGCATTTCTAATCAAAACATACCCCCGTATAAAAGTGCTTTAACTCTGGCTCCATTTTTAGAGCGTTTTTTAAAAGTAATAAGAATAAATAGCGGAATTAAGTACAATATTGCATTAAACTTGAATATATTGCTAATACTTACACGTAAAAGTGTATACTATCACTTTGTAAATATAATAATTAACGGTTTAAAAACATCAAAATATTGAAATAATTTTTTTGTTCTGCCTAGAAAAAACCTTTCTGTATTAAAAAAATGTTTTTATACTTACACAAGTGCTTAAAAATGCTTAAATGTTCAAACTTTTTTTCTTAGATTTTGATGATTTTTTGAACACCTTACCCACAAAAATAGCCCATAAAAATTTTTCTGTCAAAATATCTATAGTTATTAAAAAGATATGACCCCCAAAAATGGCGTTTTGGCAAAAATTGGCAAAAATTCTGTACTTGAACGATTGCTCAATGGGTATAATAATTTAAGTTACAAATTATGCACTTGATAAAAGCGGCTATTTTTTACTTTAATTTAATACCTTGATTGTTAAGCTTGGTGCAGTATTTGTTGAGATATTGCGTTTCCCGTACAAAAAAAACCTCAATTTTTTTGCTAAGAAAACGAAGTAAAGAAAAAAATGTTGGGCAAACATGTTGGGAAACACTAACACTGTGTTAAAAATCGGTGCGCCTGAGAAATAGCAGAAAATGGTGAGTTTTGATTTATAAAGGCAGACAAGTACAAATTTTCAGCAAAATTTTGTTTGAAAATTAGATGTTTACCATTTTTGGTTTATATACTTTTACTTTTATAAAAAATATAATAATACAAAAACCCAAAATTAAATTAGCAAATTTTTTTCAAAATAAAAACGCAAAAATAATTTTTACCGGAATTTCTTTTTAAATACTGGTATCCAAAAAATTTTTGAACCGGGTCCATTTAAACTGGGTCCGTCACTTTTGGCAAAAAAACTGGACAGGTTACTCGGAAAAACTCCTTTGGGCCTTGTCCAATTATTAATAATGTTGACTTTTGATACATATTAATTAATTTGTTAAACAAATTTAATTCGAAAACTTTTTTTTAAATTAAATACAAACAGTTCATAATACTTTTTCGTTAAAAAAAAATTACAATTGGTGTCTTTTGGGTGGTATAAAAATATAAAAACACTGGATTGTCTCATAAAGTGGACTGGCTCCGCAGGGTTTTCCCATCAAAACAAACCGACCCAGTCCAAATAGGCCCTGAGCAAAATTTTATAAATGCTAGTGTATTTTTAGCAATAAACAAAAATGCTAAAATAAAACAAGACATATACTAAAATGTTTTTTATTGATTTAAAATAGTTTTAACATCACTAAATTTTAAAACAATTTCAATATTTCCTAAAAATAAAAGCAAAAATATACATTCCAAGCAAATGTCCAGTTTTACAACTTTCACAGAAATACACATAAGCGAATTTAAAGGAGCACTGTCACAAATCAAATTCCTATAACCCACGTTTTTACCAAACCTGCCTAACCACTTTGGTGTTTGGGGGGGGGTGGGCGCTTGGTGTGTGTTTTTTTTTTGTTTTTGCGGCACAGCGATTTTGTAAAAGTGTCAGAAAAAGTTTGTTTTGGTGTACAAAATATCGCTTTACGAGAAAATCTGTATTGAGTGCACAGAAAGTGGCTTTCGCGTGAAAAGTTACATGTTCAACATTTTTTGTTAAATTTAGGTAAAAAATTTACTTTACAGCCGAAAATTTTTTGGGTTATATATTTTTGATATAAGTAATGATATTCTAATAACTTTAATATTTAAATATAATTGTATACGAATATAAAAAAACTAATTTTATTAGTTTTTCTATATTGGTATCCAATTATTACTTCATTTAAAACATTTTGCTTGTATAATCAAAACATACTCCCCGTATAAAAGGGCTTTAACTCCTGCTCTATTTGTAGAGTATTCTTTAGAAGTAATAATAATAACTAGCGGGATTAAGTATAATATTGCTTTAAACTGGAATATATTGCTAATACTTACGTAAAAGTGTATACTATCCTCATGTATTATAAAATAATAATTTAAGGTTTAAAAAACTTTTTGTTCTGCCTTAAAAAAATCTTTCGTGTGTAGTAAAAAATAAGTTTTTCTATTTACACAAGTGCCTAAAGGTGCAATACCAAGTCAATTTTTTCGATTTTGATGATTTTTTGTTAAAATCTCACCATGGCCCCCAAATAGCTTACAAAACCTTTATCATTTACAATATCTTCAGTCGTTCAGGAGATATGACCCCCAAAAAAAGCGTTTTTTGAAAATTTTGTATTTGAAATATTGCTTGATAGGTGTAATATAATGTAGTATAGGTATAATCAATGAAAGCGGCTATTTTTTACTTTAATTTAATACCTTGATTGTTAAGATTATTACAGTATTTGTTGAGATATTGCGTTTCCCGTACAAAGAACCTCGATTTTTTCGTTAAAAACAAGACGTGAAAAAAAAATGTTGGTCAAACTTAATTCCGATTTTGCTGTACGTTTAAAACCCAAAAATTATGTTGCGGGCAAAAAGCAGTACACTATGTATAATTTTCACTATTTTATCATTAAAAATGATCTCATAAAGCATTCTCAACTACTTTCCTAAACTAATAATCCCTCAAAAAGATATAAAAACAAAAAAACAACGAAATCACTCTTAAAATAAAAAGTTCGAACACCTTCTGTTTTTATTATTATAACTTCAAAAATAACTAACAAATTTTATTATTCTTATACGCTTTAAAAAAATATTATCATATTTGATTGTGCAATAATATAGTTATAACTTAAATTTTTGATAAAAAAAACTGTAAAGGGTCAAGTAACAAATGGTAAAAAAAAACAAATGGTAAAAAATAAAAATATTACTTTCGAACCACAAGTAATAATTTTACTTTCAGCGTGTTTTGTATAAAAAACGGAACATCTTGACAAATACTGCACCAATCTAACAAATAAACAATTAAAGTATTAAATTAAATATATATATATATATATATATATATATATATATATATAAATATATATATAAAATTAAAGAACGTGGGTAATTTTTGGGCTTCAGTATAGTCTTCTCCTTCCTCAATACTTATTATTGTTATAAATAATATAAAAAACAGTTTGTCAACACCATTAAGTGCTACAAAAAGTGCACTTTAATATATATATATATATATATATATAGGGTAACTGACTTAATTTCGGCCACGCCTTAATTTCGGCCACCAATTTAGGGTGTTAGAAAATTGGCTTATTTTTAAAACACAAAAGAACTAGCACAAAAGTAACTGGATTAATGTTGAATATAATGTTTTTCCAAAAGTTTTTTATTTTTGTTAGTCTACATTATCAAAATTTTCATACAAAAAGTGAATTTTTTGTGATTTTCCTAATTTTTGCTTTGTGTTTAAACTGCATCAAATTTAGGACGAAGCAATATATAACCTTAAAATATCTTCTATTTAAGGCTCAAAGTTGTTAATTTTCATGTTTTGATATTTTCTTCAAAATCATTTTGCAATGCGTTTAACTATAGGCAAATAAAATCTAGCTGACCGCGAAAATTGCAGTATTGGATCGACTATTTACTTAATTTAAAACCCAAATGCAAATTTTTAAAGGGTTAAAGATGGTTAATTCCAGTATATTTTGTAAAAAGGTGGAATTAAAAAAAAATCTGCGTTTTTATTTGTTTTTTTTTTAAAAAAACGTCATTACCGCACAATTTTAATTGGTCCCCTCATGTCTGCATTCTAATTTTCAGCGTCAGCCAGATATAATTCAACCATAACTGCGCATTTTAAGATTCCGTTAATTTGGGCCACCTGAAAATTTAGGTAAAAAATCCTGCCGTTTTTTGCTGTTTTTAAATATCATTGTACTACCGTATTTATAAAGATTTTTTTGCTCGTTTGACTTTGTTTTGACGTTTTTTAAGCCAAAATAAAAATTGAACAAAAAATACAAATTATTAAAACTTGTTTTTTAAGGTTTTGACATAATTATTTAAAGTCTTACTAATTACTATTAAAGTTCACAAACGGGAAAAATTAAGTTAGATGTACCAAGAACAATACCTAAGGTAAATTTGCAACCTTTAGAAAATTTTATTGTTCGTTTAAGCAATAGTTATGGCCAGTTTTTTGTAGGTGGCCGAAATAAATGGCACGCGCCTTAATTTCGGCCACTTTAAAAAAAAAAGTTTAAACCTTTACTGATTTTTAAGTGTAACAGAAATATTCAAATTTTGCGCTGGAATAACAAATATAGCTATTGTTTGATTTTTAAGCCAAATTTTGGCTTGATTGAAAAAGACAGAAAAAACTTATTCAAAAAAATAAAAAAAGGTGGCCGAAATTAAGTCAGTTACCCTAAGTGCACTTTTTGCAAATATATTATACTGTATACATATTAATTTAAAATATTTACGATTTTAATATTGATATAATATAAATATATATAAAAGTTTGTCAACACCATGAAAGGTGCGGTACGGAGTCAAACTTTTTGTCTTTGATTTTGATAATTTGTTGTGAAAATCTTACCCCTGCCCCCGATAGTCCACAAAATTTTTTTCAACAACATATCTTTAGTGGTTCAGGAGTTATGACCCCACAAAAATGGCGTTTTTTGACAATTCTGTTCGTGAAAGATTGCTTAATAGGTATAGCAATTTAAGTTACAAATTACGCACTCAAAGAAAACCGCCTCTTTTTATTTTAATTTGATACCTTTATCGTTAAAAGTGGTGCAGTATTTGTTGACATTTTGCGTTTTTCATACAAAAAACCCTCGATTTTTTCGCTAAAAACACAAAGTGAAGGTAAACAAGGTTGGAAAAACTTCATAAAATCGCTGACGTCATTTGGTGTTTTTAACGAAAAAAATCGCGGGTGTTTTGTACGGGAAACGCAATATCTCGACAAATACTGTACCAATTTTAACAATCAAGGTATCCAATTAAAGAAGAAAGTAGCCGCTTTTTTAGAATGCCTAATTTGTAATTTAAATTTTAATACCCATTAAATCGGTATACCCATTATATGTTTTTAGGGGCAGGGGTAAGATTTTTGAAAAAAATTATCAAAATTGAAGACATAAGGCTTGACTTCGCACTGCACCTTCAAGTGCTACAATAAAAGTGCACTTTTTGCAAATATATATCATATATCATGGGTGGCGCGGGAGCGCCACGGGGCGATTTAGCACTGCGGCGCCGCGCCAACCATTATTAGAGAACGTGGGTAAATTTTGAAATTCAGAACCTTCTTCTTTTTCTTCTTATTATTATTATTATTCCAACGCTCAATCCTTAAAATCAATATTCCTCCTTCGTTACTGATTGATCAAAAATAAACATTGGCTCATTGGAAGGAAGAAAGAATTACGCAACTTTCGTTGGAAGCACTTTCTTTATTTAGGCCCTTGTTATCGATTTATTGATCAAAAAAATTGAAAAAATGCATAAATAAAAACTCCCAACCGCACAATAACAGCCTTTTGGCAACAATAAGGATTTCCAGAGCAGACAACGGACAGCCCCTCGTGGAAACTGCCCATAACTGTAAAAGACTGAGCTCGATTTCTAATTGGTGGCAGAAACAGCACCAGCTCCCAGAGCCATCTACTTCAAACACGCCGGAAATTTCGAAAACAAGAAAGTACTTTTTTTAATTCTTGCATTACTGATGAAAAAATTCATTTATAGTTTTATTTGAAAAAAACAAACACAAATAATTGCAATCACTGGGGGTGCCGAAATGCCACGCGATGGTTTAGCCCCACAGAACCAGGACAACTATAATTAGAGAACGTTACAACAATTTTGTAATTCATGTTAATCTTCTTCCACTTATTACTATTATTCTAACGCTCATATCTTAAAATCGATATTCCTTCATTGTTCACGCGGTGATTTAGCCCCTCGTGGCACCGCGCCAACTATAATCAAAGGACGTGGATAAAATTTGTAATTCATGTTCACCTTCTTGTTTTGATTTTTTTATTTAAAAAAACAATTGCAATCGTTGAAGACACAAGAGCGCCCACTGCGATTTAGCCTCACAGCGCCGCGCCAACTATATAAATAGGGCACCAGGTAATTTTTGTAATTCATTTTCTTAATTAATTTGTCTTTTTCTTCCTATTATTTTTATTTCAAAAAATATAATTCCAATAATCGATGGCACGGGGGTGCCACATACAGTGTAGGTCACGACACCGCGCCAAATATAATTGGAGAACGTGGATAAATTTTGTTATTCATGTTCATCATCTTATTATTATTTTTTTTTTATTTCAAAAAATATAATTGCAATCATTGGTGGTGCAGAAGAGCCATACGGCGATTTAGGATCACTTCACCGCGCCAACTATAATTAAAAAACGTGGGTAAATTTTGTCATTAATATTCATCTTCTTCTTCTTGATTTTTATTTCAAAAAATATAATTGAATTGTCGGTGGCTCTGAAGTGCCACTACACCACGCTAACTATAATTAAACAACGTGGGTGAATTTTGTAATTCAAATTCATTCTTCATCTAATTATTTTTTTTTTATTGTAAATAAATTATCGGTAGCGCGGGAGCGCCAAACGAAGATAAAACCCAACGGCATCGCGCAAACTATAATCTAAGAGCGTGGGTAAATTTTGTATTATCTTCTTCTTCTACTTACTATTAATATATTAATTTTTCAAAAGCTTATATCCTAAAACCGACGTTCCTCTTTTGTTACTGATTGATCGGAAAGAAACATGGGCTCTCTGAAAAGCGTAAAAAATTCCGCAATAAATATTTTAGAAGCCTTTTTTTATTGATAAATGATGTGTGTTCTGTTGATAATATTAAAACTGTTAAAAAAGTATATCTCGCAACGGAATGATTGTAAACCTATGTCATTGCGCAGCTAAAACTAAAGTTTATTAGGCTATTTTTTTAATTTGATTTAAAAAAGTGGTAGACTAGCCTTGAAAAATGCTCTAAGAATAGAGCAAAAAACAGGGGCGATTTTTCCCCGGACGTATGTTTAGACAGAAAAGATGTGGACTATTCTGAGACAAATATTTGTGGACTATAGGAAATTTGCTTTTGATTTAGACAGCTGACAACTGAATAAAAATTTCTACCATATGATAATGATTCGTTTATACATTGAACTAATCACACCGCACTGTTGCATTTTTTTTGTTCTGATGAAAGATTAATTGAAAAAAATCATACTCAAAGCAATCTTTGACAAGTGCGAAATCTTCACTTTTTCAAGTTTATAATCATTGGGCAGCTGCACAAACCAAATGCGAATTTCCTATAGTCCACATAATGTTTATCTCAGAATAGTCCACATCTTTTCTGTCTAAACATACGTCTGGAGAAAAATCGCCCCTTTTTTCTGCTTTATTCTTAGAGCATTTTTCAAGGCTAGTATATAATTAAAGAACGTGGGTAAATTTTGGACTTCAGTGTATTCTTATTCTTAAGATTATTCTAACTCTTGTATCTATAAATTAATATTTCTCTATATATATTATTTACAATATTCCTCTATATGTATTATTTACAATATTCTTCTATAGATGTTATTTATATAAATAATATAAATTATATATATATATATATATAAGTGAATATATATATATATATAAATATATATATATATAATATATATATATATATATATATATATATATATATAGCCGTTTACAAAAAACAGACTTTTATTTTCATAGCATTAAAACTTGTTTTAGGTGGAACAGAAGTTAGATCCGATTATGAAAACATTGATATTCTGTATCGCGTTTTTAATTTTGATTTCAGAGCTAAATGCTGTTAATAAGTTCAGCTCTACTGAAGAAGACTGTAATATTTTTTTTATTTAAAAAATTTAGTTTTTAATTAAAATAACTAAATTTAATTGAGTAAAACAACAATTCTGACATATTCTGACTTTATTTATTATTTATTTATTTATTATTATATTTGCAAAAACGCAGGAGTAGTGAAGGCATAATTTAACATGCAATAAGACCACATACCCCTTTGGTGTTAAAGTAAACCTTATGGGTTTATTAATACAGTTCCCCCAGCCCCCAATTAAATAAATTAAATTTTACCTTAAATACTCTAGAATATAAATATTAGTAGAAATAATACTACAATAAATTACTACAATAAAACGTCACAAAAAAATTATACACTGATAAAAGTATGAAAGAACTAAAAGATAATTTAGATGTTATCAAAACCATAATATTGTGGAAATTCAGCTGCTATTTGCTCAATGTTTTGAAGATTTTTTACATATTTAAAAAAATTGTTTTTATTGAATTCAATGATATTCTCTGGAAGTGAATTCCATATTCTGACTGATTCACGTATGCTTAATGAATCGGAACAATCTAAACAGACAAAAGGAATATTATACTGTTGAGGATGCTGCTTCAAACGCTGTGCCCGCTGAAGCTGAAGATTTAGCTGAAGTTGAAAAAGCTCCTGCCAGTGTCGGAAAACATGGTGATAAACATAGATTAAAAGAACACGGAAGCTAAGAGCAATATATGCAGGCGACTGTAAAGCAGTTGGAGGCTTGTAAAAGTTCTTTATAGTTCCAATGATGACTTCTAAGAATGGTTCTCAGTGCAAAACGCTGCGTTTTTTCAAGGGCAATTCTATATTTAACGTGTTGTGGATAGTAAACCGATAAGCCATATGATAATGATGGAAACAATTGGTGATTGTAGATTTTTAAGAGCTTTTTTACAGCAAAACTTTTGCCAAAAATTAAATTTAATGCTGAAATCGATCTTTTAAGGTTTGCAGCTTTTCTGGCCACATGAACTGCCCAATTCAGTTTTTCATCAAAAATAAGGCCAAGATAAGAATAACTGAACTCTCTTTGTATTATTGTATCGTGTATTTTAAAGGACAGGGAAGTTTGAGGTCGCCTATTCAAATTAAACTGTACAAATTTCGTTTTTTGCGGATTTAAATTTAAGAATAGTTGTTGGAACTGATTATAAATTAAATTAATATCATTGTTTAAATCCGTTTCACAATTTTCCGTTAAAATAGGCTTGCAAATCGCTAAATCGTCGGCAAATAGTATCATTTTTGTTGATGGGGATAATTGTAAATTAGAAATGGAATTGATATAGGCAATGAAAAATAAGGGACCAAGTTTTGATCCTTGCGGAACTCCTGATAACATTTTTCTTTCATCTGAAAATGTATTTTCTATTTTAACTTGGTATTTACGATTATGCAAATAAGACTGCACCCATTGCAAAATTACTGGTGGTAAGTTTAGCTGTTCTTCTAAACATTTTAAAAGTCGATTATGTGGAACAGTATCAAACGCTTTTGATACATCGAAAAAAAGACGCAAGCCACTTTGTTCATTTTGAAATTCGATTTACAATGCTCAAACCCATCCAAAATATGCTTCTCAAGAAGGGCTATTGTATCCACAGTGCTTCGACAAAGGCGAAAACCAAATTGTAAATCAGAAATCCAGGCTTCTATTCTTTCTTGTATTATTGCAAAGATGTGGGTTTCCTGGATACGCGCTATTATAGATATCAAAGAAATCGGCCTAAAATCAGCTTTTGAGGGAACTTGAATTTTTGGTATTGGCGAAATATGTGTCTTTTTCCAATCAGTAGGGAACCTTCCTTCCTCTAAATATCTGTTTACAAGTTTAGCCAGAGAAGACGCCACATATTCAGCAACAGCCTTAATCATTTTAGGGTGTATTTTGTCGGGACCAGGCGAAGAGTTGGATTTTAACTTTTTAATAGCACCCAGTATTGTTTCTTCCTGGCATCTTAGTTCCTCAGGCAACGGTTGGATCGGAAAAAACGGAGATGCAATATCCCTTTGATTCCACACGGAATTGAAGTGTTCAGCAATACATTCGGCTTTAGCGTAATTTGTTACCACAAGGTGTCGTTATCATTTTTAAGTGAGGGAATTGAATCATCAGATCTTCCATTTAAGGGTTTAATAACCCTCCAAAATTCTCTAGGTGTTCTAACATTTTCAAAAAGTGACAAAATAGCGTCCTGTTTTGCTTTTGCTGCTTGTTTTCGAACTTGTTTTTTCAATCTTTTATAACCATAGAAATCCGCAGCAGTATGGTATTTAACAATGTACATACGCTCTATTCTTGTTTCTTATTGAATTTCGTAGGTTGTTTGAAAACCAAAACGTTTTAGGCTTTACAGTAATAACTCTTTTCGGAATAAAACGATCAAAAATTTGCAAACAAGTTTGAGTCCATAATTTTTTACATTACATTATATTGAAATTATTTTTTTGAATTTTAAATTTAGAAAAAAGAAGTGCTTGTCTTACGTTGCCAAAAAAAGCAATATCAACTAAAAACTAGTTCAAGACTTGTCTTGTAACCGGCGGCCGATAAGATTATTTTTGAAATTTGCATATACCGCACACTTTATCAGATGACAAAATCGTGATTATCAAATGATTCTCCGTTGTCAGTTGTATATGTTTGTTAAAAGACTAGCAAACTAAATACCCGTGTTTTTGGCTGTGCTTCACGGTATAAAACCCATTTACCGACCGCACAAATGTCAAATCAAAAAAACGTAGCTACCAATCAATTCTCCTTTACACGTTCTATCTATGTTCTGAATTTCAAGTCATATAAATTTTCTTCAGCCGAGTTATAATTGTTTTAAATAAAATTTCCATATACGTCATGATCAACCGCACAATTTGTCAGATCACAAAATCGTGATTATCAGTTAATTCTCCGTTGTCAGTTGTATATATGTTCCAAATTTCAATATATAGAAAGTTGATTTGGCAAGTTATAATTGTTTTAAATAAAATTTGCATATACGTCATGATCTACCGCACAATTTGTCAGATCACAAAATCGTAATTACCAATCGATTCTTCGTTGTCAGTAGTTGTATCTATGTTCTAAATTTCAATTCATATAGATTTTATTCGGCCAAGTTACAATTGTTTTAAATAAAATTTTCATATGTGATGATCGGCCGCACAAATTGTCAGATCACAAAATCGTGATCGTCACTCCATTCTTCGTTGTCAGTTGTATATATGATCTAAATTTCAACCTATATAGAGTTTATTCGGCCGAGTTATAATTGTTTTAAATAAAATTTGCATATACGTCATGATCGACCGCACAATTCGTCAGATCACAAAATCGTGATTATTAAACAATTCTCTATTATTAGTTGTATCTATGTTCCGAATTTCAAGTCATATAGATTTTATTCGGCCGAGTTATAATTTTTTAAATAAAATTTGCATATACGTCATGATCGTCCGCACAATTATTCAGATCACAAAATCGTAATTACCAATCGATTCTTCGTTGTCAGTTGTATCTATGTTCCGAATTTCAAGTCATATAGATTTTATTCGGCCGAGTTATAATTTTTTTAAATAAAATATGAATACGTCATGATCGACGTATTCATAAAATCGACGATCGACGTATTCAGATTACAAAATCGTTATTATCAATCGATTCTTCGTCGTCAGTTGTATATAAGATCCAAATTTCAACTGATCCAAATTTCAACTTGTATAGAGGTGATTCAGCGGAGTTATTTAAAATCAAAGAAAGCGTTAAGGTCGGTTCGTACTTATGATAAAACGTCTTTTGGACAAAGTCCAAAGGACAATTTTATAAAAGCCAAAACATCCTTTGGACAAGCCAAAACGTCCTTTGGACTTTTGCCTTTGGACGAAGTATGAACGCTACTTAGAATTTGTCCTTTGGACAAAGTCCAAAATCCAAAGGGAAAAGTCCAAAGGACAAAAGTATGAATACGTTGTCCTTTGGATTTTGTCCTTTGGACTTTTCCCTTTGGACTTTTCCCTTTGAACTTTTCCCTTTGGATTTTGTCCTTTGGACAAAGTCCAAAGAACAAAAGTCCTTTGAACTTTGTCCAAAGGACGTTTTGTCATAAGTATGAACCGATCTTTAGAAAGTTACTCACTTACTTACTCACTTACTTGCTTACTTACTGATCTGAAGATAATACCCGGCGGCTCACAGATGCCGGAATCATTACAGGAACGACGCGCAGTAAATAGTTAAAAACAAAAGTTTATCTTTTTATTTAGTTCAATTCCGAAAATTATTAAATAAATGTGCTTTTTTAAAAAAATATTGTTATAGGCAAATAAAATCTAGATGACCGCGATATTTGCAGTATTGAATCGACCATTTAACAACAAAAACATTTAAAAATTTTCACTAAAACGGGTTAATAACAAAGATTAAAAACTGTATTTTAATAATTATTTATCAAATTACTTAATTTGGAACCTAAATGCAAACTTTTCAAAAGCTAAAGTTGGTTAATTTATGTGTATTTTGTGAAAACGTGGAATTAAAAAAAATTCTGCGTTCTTATTGCTTTTTTTTTAAAAACGTCATTACCGCACAATTTTAATTGGTCTCTTCATGTCTGCATTCTAATTTTCAGCGTCAGCCAGATATAATTCAACCATAGAAGCGGTGTGTTTTGTTTGCTGTTATTCTGTATATTACCATTTAGAAACCAAAGTTTTTTTTAAAGAAGCAAACTACGTGTCAAAAAACATTCGCTTTTTTATACAAGCTTCGTATGAATTTAAAATTTTCTGTTTATAAGAAATTTGTAAAAACATGATACATCAAACAAAAACCATACATAAAATATACAATTATTCATACAAAGAATATAGAATTATTTTTGCTCAGTGTGGCCAAAGCCATCGATTGTTCAAAATAAAAAAATACAAAAAAGTTTTGCGTAAATTTAGTGGCCAGATAAGGTTTGGTAGCGACGAAAAAAATGTCCTGGAATTTTTTAGTTTGTCTAGTTGTACATTGCATTTTATTGTATTATAATGAAAAGTTTATATCAAACACAGTGGAAAATATAAACTATATAAAATTGAGCCCGTGAGATGATATCCTGGAAGTGAATTTTTTTGTAGGAAATAAGGTTTAACAGCTTTTTTGCAAAAAATCTTCATTAAATTGTATTCAGCTGAATAAGTGTTATTAAAAGCAATTAAAATTTAGAGTCGAATTCTCCCAAACAAAATATGTTTTTCGAAAATTACGTTTATAAGAAATACGGCGAGCGAATCGGGCCACCTAGTATTTTTTAGGAATTTATTTTTCCAGGGTGCAATTGAATTGTAAAAAGAGAAATTTGTCTAAGAAGCGAATTGTCCGGGGAGCGAATTGTCCATGAAGTGAATTGTCCCCAATAAAGTAGGTGTTATAATATGCAAAGCTTATCCTTGTAATAGAAAACATGAAGGTGAAAACATAATATGTTATTGTCAGTATTTTAGAAATCATATTAAAAAATTAAATTTTTCAGTCATAATTCGGGGTTTCTTTTTAACAGCAAACGCAATATTTTGACAAATATTGCACCAATCTTAACAATCAAGGTGTCAAATTAATATAGAAAATAGCCGCTTTTTTGAGTAAATGTTTTGTAGTTTAAATTGTTATACCGGTTGAGCAATTTTTCAAGTACAAAATTATCCGAAAAACACTATTTTTTAAGAGGGGGATAATATGTCTAAACGATTGGAGATATTTTAATGAAAAAAAATTTCTAGGCTATTGGGGGCAGGGGTAAGGTTTATACGATAAATCATTAAAATCGAACACAAAAAGTTTGACAGTGTACCGCACCTTTAAGTTTATCACAAATCAAAATTAAAAAAAAAGGCGCCAAACCATTTGCCTAGGTATTTGCATGCTAAAATTAAATTTCCAGTCAGACAAGTAACATTTGATAAAAAATTACAGTCATCCACCAGTAAGTAGCGGACAATGGCGACTGCGGCGATCCACAAATGGAGATACACTTGGCAGCATTTTTGATTCTCAAACAAAAAAAGTTCATTCGCATCTGTTTCATTTGTTTTCATAGCAAAAAAATGACAAATCAGTCAAATTAAAATGTTTCATTGAACTTGCGAAATTCATCCATATTTTTATAAACTAATTTACACTGTTTTAAGAAATTTCAAGACAATTTCAAACTGCAGTATGGACAGAGTCAAACAGAAAATGGTGAAGATTCTGTGGAGCTGTAAGCAGGAAACTTGGTGTCACCAGATATTTTAGAAAATTTTATTTTAAAAAAAAGAAAACTTGAAACCGAAAGTAAAAAAATTGGTTTGGGATAGTGTTTAGGCTTAATGATGTTATGTCAGGTTGTGTTCGGCTTAGGTTGTTTAGGCTTAGGGCTTAGCGAATTAAAACTTTGGGCTGAAAATTTCCTATTTTTGGCTCCAAGTTAGAGTTACAAGTTTACTTAGTTCTAACGCCCTTCTAATATATCAGGAAAAAACTAAACAAAATTTAACTTAATTTTAAAAACTCACATATGGGGGGATTTATTCGTGATTTTCGGCTATATATTTTTCTCCGTGGGAGAGCTAGAAACTGGAAATTTTCAGGTTTATCAGAGATCAATAGACTATTTCGACATAAGGCGTTTTACACAGTAAAATTCCGATACACATTAGGTCGAAAGTTGAAATTAAAATAATATTTAAATGAAAACTTCTATTAATTTTGCAGTGTAAAATAACGTGTAAACACTAAAGGCAAAATATCAATTTGATTGGATTTGTAATAATGTAGTTATTAATGTTTAATTTGGTAAAAATGCGAACATAAAAAATAAAATTACGATCATACCGAGCACCGAATATATAAGTAGGATTTTACTCTGTTTCATCAGATGGTCTGATGGTCTAGTGGTTTGAGGCGGTCGGCTTTAGACTGGAAGGTCGGGATTTGGAACCCCAATGAAGTTCCTTTTCCATTTTTTGTACCGGGAATTTAAACTTATCAAAATTTCATTTAAACTTATTAAAATTGAATTTAATAAAAAAACAGATCTTTTTAGATATTTTAAAAAATCAATTAATTGATTATTGATTGGTATTAATAAAATAAGAAAGAAAATAGATCTGCTAGTGATTGATGTAGATACTAAATTTTTGATGTAGATATTTTGCTATAGACACAAAAAAATTAAAACCAAAGTCTGTAATGTAAAAAGCTTCTTGGAGTCTATTGTTTAATTTCTTTTAATATAATAGTATGGTTGATTTTTTAATTAAAAATCCTCCACGAAATATTGTTTTTCATTATTGTTGTGGATTTTATATGTAAATAATCTTCCGGAAAATAATTTTTCCAAAAAAAAAAACACCAAGTAAGTATTATGCAGCTATATTCTATCTACCACTAAAAAAACTAAATATAAATTATACGTCCCGGTACAAAAAATGAAAAAAGAAGTTCATTGGGATTCAAACTCCCGACCTTGATTATCGAGTAAAATTCTACGTTCGTAATTTTATTTTTTATGTTCGCATTTTTACGAAATTAAATATTAATAACTACATTATTACAAATCCAATCAAATTTATATTTTTTCTTTAGTGTTTACAAGTTATTTTACACTGCAAAAATTAATAGAGGTTTTCATTTATATATTATTTTAAATTCAACTTTCGGCCTAATGTGTATTGGAATTTTATTGTGTAAAACGCCTTATGTCGAAATAGTCTATTGTTTCTCCAAGCGCTTATTGACTGAAAATAAATCAATAACGTCGTAATTGTTTTTAAAAACACTTAAAATCATCGTAAAAATGGTAACTCTTAAATGGATCAAGTCAAAAATATATTTTTGACATCAACGTGTCAAGAGTTTTAATATGAATATAAACATGACGGTGTGTAAATAAATATATAAAACTTATTCCCTAAAAATTTTTGGGGGTACATTATGGGTTAAAGAAATAGTAACCATTGGGTGAATCGAGGTGAAAATGATATTTTTGACATCAGCGTGTCGAAACCTTTCATATGAGTACAAAAATGATAAAATATAGTACAGTATTATAATAAAATCACCCCATAAGAATTTAGGGAGTACGTAGATGGGTGCAAAAAATGGATATCCACTGAACAAAATTCAATAAACTATATATTTTTAAAGTCGGTATATCGATAGCTTTCATATCAGTATAAATACGACACTTAAAATGAAAAATAGACCAAATTACCATTTTTAAAATTTAGGGGTATGTAACCGGGTAATCATAACCTAAAATTTTAACCTAAAATTAATATTTTTGCAATCAGCACGCATAGAGCTTTTAAACGAATACAAACACAACTTATAAATAAATAATCAAAACAAAAAGCGCAATCCTTACTAATTTTGTGGGTACAAAGGTGCCTGTATTTTAGTTACCTAACGTTTTGCAGCAAATTTTTTTCTATTTTTTAAACCAGCACGCCGAGAGCTTTAAAATGATATATTACTCGCCTATGTAGGGGCTGTGTCAAAAATTTACATTTTTAGGGTTCACCCAGTGTAGTTAAAGAGAGACCTTAGAGACTTAGAGACCTTTACCAAACTTTTTAGGACCGTCACCAAAAGTTAGGGTATACAATTTGGCATAACTGTTCCCGGGTCTTAAAGTTGGGGCTCAAACATTTTTTTAAGCATTGTTCAAAAGAGTGCACTTTTTGCAAGTAATACAAACGATTTGTGCAAAAATCGTAAAATTGACCCTTTTAACCCGACCCGGGTGGGTTTACCCCTAACAAAATATTTTTTGAGCTTCGGAAACTATGGGCAATCTGCATAAAACTTTTTCAAACGTAAGGATTCATATGGTAAAAAGTTAAAAATTCGGCTGAAAAAAATTGCCCCTCAATTTGGGAGGTTTTGGGGTTAACCCCCAAAATTTTTAAAAAACTTTTTTCAAGACGTAGCCTAAAGTTCAAGGACCTTACCTTGAGATATTTTTGAATTGATTGCCGCGCGTTTAAAAGTTATAAAAGCTCAAACGAAAATTTTTTTGTCACAATTTTCTGATTATCGCCAAAAAAACAGAGAATAACTCCGTAAAAAAGCAAATTAGAATGTTGTATCTTTAATATTTAAAGTTTAAGATGTTTTTAAAAATTTTTTTGGTAATTTAAATTCAACAGTATAAGGTCATCACCTATTCCCAAAACTTTAAGTGTTTAAATCTGAAATTTTGCATCGAAAATGCCAAAAAATAGCAAAATCTTTTCTTATCATAAGGTAAATAACAATAAAAAGTGCAATTTTAATGTGGGTAAAAAAATTGGGGGTTGTGGGGTTAACCTCTCAAAATTAAAAAAAAAATTTTAAGAAGGTAACCAAGTTCAAGGACCTTAACTTGAGATATTTGCATATTGATCTCTGAAAATTCGAAAGTTAAATAAGCTCAAACGAAAATTTTTTTGTCACAATTTTTTAGTATCGCTAAAAAACAGAGGAAAAAAATGGTGTAGGACCAAAATGGGTTCTATTAAAATTAAAATAATAAACTGCTGGGAGTGAAATTTTTAGTTACTTTAGTGTTTGTTTTACTTAGTTATTTTAACTTATATTAAAATTTTTAATGCAGTGATCAAATTATAAAAAAAATGAATTTTCAAATGGACTATACAGTTAATCTTTACTCCCATTGTTACTTGATTTGAAGTAATTAATTTTGCTATGAAAACAAAAATATGCTTGTTACCAACTGCCATAATAGTATATAATATTTATATATAATTTTGGTTTTTGGCAAAGAGCATAAAAGGATAACTTGGGATCGATGTGGTCAAAACTGAGAAAAAGATCGGATTTTGGTTCCATGTGGCCCAAATTCAATAAAAGGATGTGCATGAGGTTGGGATCGAAATTCGTATGTCCTACTGGATAATATTTAATCTACATTTAAACGAAAAAAAAAACAAAGTAGACGATAATAAAAGTGATAAATTGATCTTTTTTATAAACAGATACAGGAAAAACAATTTCACGATAAAACGGAAAAAAATTTTGTGTAAAATACTTTATAAAAAAATTTATACAATATTTAAATAAATAAAATAATGTGTTTTGTAATATTCTAGATTTTGACATTGTTCAAAAAACAAAGGTTTTTTTTTTCAAATATTAATCCCAATGATTTATTCTATTATTTTATTTACTCAGAGACCACTCAGTAAAACTTAAATTAAAAAATGTTATTAATACATGGAAACTTATAAAAATAAACTGTTTTGAAATGATGGTTTTTGCTAAAAAAATAAATTTCTTAGAATTTGATATCGAATTGCAAAAACAATCTCAAAATATGATCATAGTGGGGCGTATGACATAAAAGCAAAACAATCCTAAAACTACAAATTTAACTATTAAATGTTAGTAAAAATGATAATACAAAATCAGTTAGTAAAGGAAATTATTGGTGTTTATTAATACCACGTGGTGTTTATTAATACCACGTGCATTAGACAAGCACAAGACAATCAATACAATGGTGCAATAAATTATGTAAAAAACCTGGATAAATTTTATGGATAAATTTTAAAATTCATGTTTACATTGTATTTTTTATGATTACTCTAATCCTCGGAGATTAAAAATGACAAATACTCCATTTTTAACAATATTTTATACTATACAAACATGTGCACATTGCGAAGCTTTGAGACTTTCGGAATTCTTGCGAAACAAGATTTTTTATAGTTTTTCACGTCAGAATTTTAAGGACTCTCAAAATGTCATATACTATTCGTGATCACGTCATATATGTTTTGCTTGGCCAATTAGCGCTTGGCAAAAAAATTGGATATTCAATGGATTTCAATCTCCATTTTTTCCCACGCCCTAATTGGCTAAAAATGATTCTATAAGGTAAAAACTCTGTAAAGGTTTTTAACACTCAACAATTTCCTTTTGAATAGGAGGGTGTTGACTATCACCCCCAACAAAACATCTAATTGCACACAAAATTCTGGTTGGCAAATAATTTTTAATTCAAAAATTAATACTCAAATAAATTTATAGAAGCACTTTCACAAATCAAATTTCTATATCGCCCGAACCGAACTGCTCCTTCAATACCAAACATGGCTAATTTAAATTTGGTATTTAAAGTTGTCTACTCAACAAGTCTGCGGCATTTTTAAATTTCAGATCGGCCGGTTTAGTATTAAAGGAGTAATGTGTTTCGGGCGAATATAGGAATTTGATTCTGTAACAGTGCACCTTTAAATAATTTTGTGAAAATAATACATAGCTTACTTAGTTTTAAGCAGAAATTCCACATTTTTGTAAAGTGGTTAAAGAGGGTAAGCTTAAAAGTCGTGGAACTGTTCAACTAAAAATCATGCATTTTGAAAAATTAAGTAAACATTATATTGAAAACTGAATATTCGAATTTGTAAGATATAAATATGGATATGGATATGAGTTATATCGAGATAAAGTTACAATTTTAAATCTAAATAATTTTCAAGTAAAAAAAACTATGCCGTTGATTAGATACCAACTTATTTTTTTAAAGTATGCATTATTTTTGAGACAAACCTACAAATTCCGCGATCTCCTATATAGTTCAATAATACAAGCGATGCTTGCTCAAAGCATAAGATAACAACACAAAAATCTTAAAATAAAAAAAAATATTTGTGGTTTTATTGTTTACATATCATTTTTTTTACATATTGAGAACGAATTGGGGGTTTTGCGATTTCCTATATGGTTAGAATTAATTTTTAATTTAAAATCTGGGGAAATACTTGATAAAACAATTTAAATGCATACAATTATATTTAACAAAAATAAAGATAATTAATAAATTTGTACAATAGTTAATGCAAAACAAAAGAAGCGACAATATGTAACATTTAAACTCAATAACTTTGTTATATATGGTCGTGTAATTTCAAATATTTAAAAGAGAATTACGAAGCAGTAATGTTTGTAATTGGAATAATAAAAAAATACATGATTTTATTTTTATTTTAAAGTTGTTGCAATGGTATTTTTGTTAAAAAATTTTGCTAGAAACTGTCAATGTTGAACACGGTTGTAAAAACGTTTCGCTTCGTATTTTCATACGAGTATTATGTTTTTGAAAAAAACAGTAATCATTAAATAACTTCTTGGTGTTCCCATTCCACTCATGATTGTTTAATATTAATTCTTTAGTTTTTTGCAAAAAAAGGTTTTGAAGCTTCAGAGCTTTGGAGTAAGCTTCAAATATTATTAATGTTTTTATTAAAAAGCCATTGTATAAATTTTGTGTAAAATGACCTTTAAAAATTTCGTTCAATTATGGTATGATGTTTTTTAAACAATTTACGAAGTTTTTTATTATTAAATTGCATTATATTTAAGCAAGCAAAAATGGACTTATGTAACGTTTAATTGTGTACGCATTCAAACGATTAAAATTTAGTTCAGATTATTAAGTTTACAAAATTAACATATTTGTGGCAAACGTTTTTTTTCTTAGCTCAGTATACCTTCGTGTCCAGTACCCTCGTACCCAGTACCCTCGTGTCGTAGAATCCTTTTTTAAAGATAAATTTGTTTTGCGAATTTTGTAATTATTTTATAAAAAAATATTTAAATCCGCACAAAAATCTGCAATCGTTTTTTGTTTTGTATGATTTTAAAATATTGTAATGCAATGATTATATTTGTTTGATCAGAATTTATTTTATATTTGCACCTAAATAAAATATTTTTAATCTACTAATATCTGCCATTTTAAAATGTTTTAATCTATTTATTCATATCATAAATTGTCACAATTAAATGTCCTTTCAATCAAGTTTCACAATAAAGTGTTGAGAAAACAAGGGAGTTAATCCAAAACAATAGACAAAGAAAGAGGAATAAGAAAGGAGGATGATTTTCGGAGGTACGTTCCGAGGTTGCACGGCTATCGGAGGTAAGCTCCGACTTGCGCAACAGAGGGAGAAAAATCGGAGGTAGGGTAACTGACTTAATTTCGGCCACCTTTTTTTATTTTTTTGAATAAGTTTTTTCTGGCTTTTTCAATCAAGCCAAACTTTGGCCTAAAAATCAAACAATAGCTATATTTGTTATTCCAGTACAAATATTGAATATTTCTGTTACACTTAAAAATCAGTGAAGGTTTAAACTTTTTTTTAAAGTGGCCGAAATTAAGGCGCGTGCCATTTATTTCGGCCACCTACAAAAAACTGGCCATAACTATTGCTTAAACGAACAATAAAAATTTCTAAAGGTTGCAAATTTATCCTTAGGTATTGTTCTTGGTACATATAACTTAATTTTTCCCGTTTGCGAACTTTAATAGTTATTAGCAAGACTTTAAATAATTATGTCAAAACCTTAAAAAACAAGTTTTAATTACTTGCATTTTTTGTTCAATTTTTATTTTTGGCTTAAAAACGTCAAAACAAAGTCAAACGAGCAAAAAAAATTCTTTATAAATACGGTAGTACAATGATATTTAAAAACAGCAAAAAACGGCAGGTTCTTTCACCTAAATTTTAAGGTGGCCGAAATTAACGGAATCTTAAAATGCGCAGTTAGTTAAACGCATTGCAAAATAATTTTGAAGAAAATATCAAAACATGAAAATTAACAACTTTGAGCCTTAAATAGAAGATATTTTAAGGGTATATATTTCTTCGTTCTAAATTTGATGCAGTTTAAACACAAAGCAAAAATTAAGAAAATCATAAAAAATTCACTTTTTGTATGAAAATGTTGATAATGCAAAACAACACAAATATAAAATTTGTGAAAAACACTTTATTCAACATTCATCCAGTTACTTTTGTGCTAGTTCTTTTGTGCCTTAAAAATAAGCTAATTTTCTAACACCCTAAATTGGTGGCCGAAATTAAGGCGTGGCCGAAATTAAGTCAGTTACCCTAAGTGTCGAGGTTTTTTCGGCGGAGGTAATTTCCTCTACCCTCAATCACGATATCCTGTCCTAAGTCCTGTCTATTAGTTGGGTGTCTTGTTTGTCAGTACCTTTCCCGTCAGTAACTATGATATCGTTTAAAATCTAAATAAATTAGTAATAAAATTTCGTATTATATTAGTAATGTAAAAACTAAATAAATTTAATTCGATAATAGTTGACGGATTTACGTCAAAATTAGCAAAAACTGCGTTTGGGTAGCCAAACGGGTATATTTTAAAGTTTCGTTCAATTTTGACCAGACACTTATTCCATAAAATTGTTTGTAATATTGTTATTTAGTTTGTGATGTGTTTTCTTCTTTGAAACTAATTTTTTATAAAAATATTATTTGGTTTAGTTTAGTTATTACTTGTTACACTATCTTTGGGAATTATTCAGTTAATTCATAATTTTCAGCTGTCCACTTAAGTTTGGATAACAATGGACGCCCTGCGGCGCTAATTGGGGTGTCTGGTGGCGGCAATGTTTGTCCGCGTTGCTTTTCTCATTGTGTAACTGACAGAATCAGGTCACATTTTATTTTTGCAGCCTTCACCGGTTTCATGTCGTCTGCACTGACCTCCAGGAAGATGTCTTTGTAAATCTTCCGTTCCCGCTGCCATGCCGCTTCTGCGTGGAAAGCTTGGTATTCCTAAAACAGGAAGTAGCTCAGCTCAAAACTGACTTGGCTGAAATAAAGGTGGCCGGCAACAAACCAGCTACAGTCGAATCTTCTGATTTCAGCGATTTTACAGATTCGGAGTGTGAGCCCTCTGCCGATTTCGTTCCGGTTACCAAACGGCGGCGGTGTTATCGATCTAAGCGGCAGTCCGAGCCTTCGCCTAATTCTCACAGCTTCAAGGAGATGATCAGGCCGATCGTACAAGAAGAAATGGAGCGAGAGCGCAATAAAAAATTTATTGTGGTTAAAGGGCCTCGCGGAAAACAAAGATGTGCCGGATGCGGTTATGGTATCTTTCCTTTTGGCTACCTGTTTTGACGGTTCGGGCTCGAGCGTTCCTGCTGTCGAAGAGGTTTTCCGTATCGGCAAAGAGTCTCCTCACTACCCGAGGCTCTTAAAGTTTCGATTCAGCCGATCAGCAGAAAGATCTAGTGTTTTAGAAAACTCGAAATTGCTAAAAAGTAACCACGATTTTGCCAATGTTTTCATAAGACCAAGCTATATTTTTAGGGAAAGAAATATAATAAAGGTCTGTACGAAAAACGAGGCACGCTTACAAAACAAAAAGGGTTT
The DNA here is from genome assembly GCA_030248175.1 of Microlaimidae sp. YZB2_3. Lineage (NCBI taxonomy): Eukaryota > Metazoa > Nematoda > Chromadorea > Desmodorida > Microlaimidae > Microlaimidae sp. YZB2_3. Next base: position 3,113 of record JASAMX010024409.1, on the reverse strand, counting down.
TCACACTTTCTAAAGCACCAGGGTTTGTCTCCGGAAGATTGGGAAGTTGTTGCGGCTTCTTCGAATTTCCGTAAAGCAAGCTCTGTTGGTTTGCCAAAGGTTTTAACGCGCAACCAAAATTCAGCATAGGACAGTTGCAAAGGTACGATTTGCCTTCTTTTTAATGCCCGCAGCTTAAAAAATAAATTGGATTTACTTTTTGCGCTATTTTCTGAAAGTTCAATTGACATAATATGTATAGGTACCTTGCACTCGAACTCAGTTTATACATGAATATGCAATAAACATAGCGAGTTACCATAATGGATAATTACCGTATCTCCTACTTATCTTCTGTAGTATACAGATCAACCCTTGAAAGCGCGCGAAATTTCGATCGGTTGATCTGCATACTACGAAAGATAAGTGGGAGATACGGTAATTATCCATTATGGTGACTCGCTATGTTTATTGCATACATACTTCATGTATAAACCGAGTTCCAGTGCAAGGTGCCTATAACGGAAACTTGGTTGGACCAAAGTGTCCCAGATGCTTTGCTTAGTTGCGAAAACACATATCAAGTTTTTCATAAAGATCGATATACTAAAACCGGTGGTGGTGTTTGTATACTAATTAAAAAGAACATAAAAGCCACAGAAATTTTTTTACCCAAAAAATACAATGATATTGAAAATATTGCTGTTGAGATTACTAATAACAAAAAAGATAAATTTCGTATTATATGCCAATATCGACCACCTGAACTCTCAAGTCGCGAAAGTGATATTATATATCTAGAACTTATAAATGATTTAAACAGTTTTTTATGTGCTAGTTAATTACCATGTGTGTTTGTAGGGGACTACAACTGCCCAAGCATAAATTGGATGATCCCTTCGGTAAAAAATCACAATTTACTAAACACTCTTTTTTAGACTCGGTTGTTGAAAACGACCTTTATCAATTTGTTACCTTTAATACCCATATAAACGAAAATATACTTGATCTTGTTTTATCTGATCAAAACAATTTAGTGTCCGATGTTATTTGTAATGAGCCTTTTTCTTCTTCATGTGACCATTCTATGGTCAATTTTTCTCTGCGTCCTTTTCTTTAAAACCTCAGCGTTGTCATTTGCGTCAGTTTTACGACTTTAAATCAGCCGACTTTACTGCAATTTGCAATGAGTTAAAAGAATTTAATTGGGGAGACCTCATTTCTGAATCTAAAAATATCAATGATTTGTATGACAAATTTTTATGCCTTAATAAACAATTAATTCAAAAATTTATTCCGGTGTACTAATTGATTCTAAACTTAAGAGTGGCGTTCTGTAATAATTTGTTATTTTGGAGACCCTCATTCCAAGCTGTCAGATCGATAGTCTTAGATTTCGTTCAAATTAATATATGTGATATTTCAGGTGTTTTGAATGACAATGAGAGCATTTTTAGCTCAATTTGATCAACCCGTGTGTCTGTGGTACCCCCTTGAAGTTGGTGCCTTCGACTTTTTTAAGAATTTTTTTTTGAAAAAAATTGATTTTTTTGAATGACAATAAAAACCTACGGTAATTTGTTTTGTGGTTGAATTTAGTTCTTACCTATGTAAAATAGTTTGAATTTTTCAAAAATCTACATTATTTTGCTAAATTTTTAATTTTTAAACATGAAATTTTACAATATTTCAAAAAAATAAAAATTTTTGAATTTTTTTTGGCTTTGAAAATCAACCAGATTACCACTTCAAAATATTCAGACCGCGCTGCCCCTTTGTTATTATTTAACCCTTATGTAGTCCTTTCAACTGTAAAAAAATAAAGAAAAAAAAGTACCCTTTTTTGAGAACCAATCATTTTAGTGCCTAAAATTTTATAAGAAAAAATAAACCATTGCGGAATTGGGATAATTTAGTCATGGATTTCAAGCCAAATATTCTGTTGATAATGCTAAAATTAACTATTTGTAAGTAAAAAAAATAAAATTTTCAAAAATAAACTTTATTTTTAAAAATTTTTAATTTTTACAACCAAAATTTTACAATTTTCCAAAAAAACGTAAATTCTTAAAATCTTTAATTTTTCTAAACTCAACCAGTTTACCGATTTAGAAACATGAAACCAAACTCATATTTTAATATTATTTACCTGTCATACAGTCCATTTAATCATAATAAAATTATCAAAATAAAATTACCCTTTTTTGTATATCAACCATTTGAATGTCTAAAATTTTAGGAACTAATATATAAAATTCTGCAATTGTGATAATTTGGTTATACATTTCAAACCAAATATTCTGTTATTAATGCTAAAATTAACTATTTATAAGTAAAAATATATAAACTTTCCAAAAATAAACTTTATTTTCAAAAGTTTTTAATTTTTACAAACAAAATTTTACAATTTTCCAAAAAAACGTAAAAATAAAAAATCTTTATTTTTTCCAAACTCAACCAGTTTACCGATTTAGAAACATGAAACCAAACTCATATTTTCACATTATTTACCTGTCATACAGTCCATTTAATCATAATAAAATTATCAAAATAAAATTACCCTTTTTTGTATATCAACCATTTGAATGTCTTAAAATTTTAGGAACTAATATAAAAATTCTGAAATTGTGATAATTTAGTTATACTTCTCATATACCATAACGGAGGTTCGAATATATGCAGGTCATATATGGGAGCATAGCTTAGACTCTTGGCTATCTTTTGAAAAGGTTAGGAAAAAATGTTTTTTGATGACGTCATCACTACAGCCGATGCGGTGAAAAAAACCTGGTCCCAAAAAAAAACAAAACTTTTTTATTAGTACGAGATAAGAAACGCCGCTTTGTATGCTGTTAAAACATACCTTTCTGAGTTTTTTCTGAAAGTTTGAGCGAAATCGGCTCGCTCAAATTTTTTTTTATGATGCGTTAAATGCGCGCGGTTTTCGCGATTTTGCGCCAATTTTGACCGCGCTAATACACTGTCGGAATTATTTATTTTGTTTTGCTTCCTGCTCGAAGTGTGTACGATATTGATCATATTGTTATATATTAAATGTCCGCCAATTTTTTTCTCGTTCTATATATAAAAATTTTTTGGTATGGACCCCCAAAATTTTTTTAGGGTTCCAAAAA
>JASAMX010024408.1:0-17025 GCA_030248175.1 Microlaimidae sp. YZB2_3 | reverse complement strand
AAATTAAGGCGAGTGACATTTATTTCGGTCACCTACAAAAAACTGGCCATAACTCTTGCTTAAACGAACAATAAAAATTTCTAAAGGTTGCAAATTTACCCTTAGGTATTGTTCTTGGTACATATAACTTAATTTTTACCGTTTGCGAACTTTAATAGTTATTAGAAAGACTTTAAGATGATATCAAAACCTTGAAAAAAACAACTTTTAATAATTTGTATTTTTTGTTCAATTTTCATTTTTGGCTTAAAAAACGTCAAAACAAAGTAAACCGAGCGAAAAAATTTTTTAATAAATCCGGTAATACAATTGTATTTAAAAACAGCAAAAAACGGCAGGTTTTTTCACCTAAATTTTTAGGTGGCCGAAATTAACGGAATCTTAAAATGCTAGTTAGTTAAACGCCGATTGCAAAATGATTTTGAAGAAAATATCAAAACATGAAAATTAACAACTTTGAGCCTTAAATAGACGATATTTTAAGGTTATATATTGCTTCGTTCTAAATTTGATGCATTTTTAACACAAAGCAAAAATTAGGAAAATCACAGAAAATTGATTTTTTGTATGAAAAATGTTGATAATGTAGAATAACAAAAACAAAAAAAACTTTTGCAAAAACACTTATTCAACATTAATCCAGTTATTTTTGTGCTAGTTAATTTGTGTTTTAAAAATAAGCATCAATTTTCTAACACCCTAAATTGGTAGCCGAAATTAAGGCGTGGCCGAAATTAAGTCAGTACCCTAATCTTAAAAAATGCAAATAGAGTAATTTTAAATGTATTTCAAATTTAAATAAGCTTAAAATCGCTTATTTAAAGGGCGGAGCTTTGGAGCTCCTTCCGTTTTAAACGACCGGAGCTCCGGATCATGATATTGCAGAGTAGAAACATCACTAGTGGTTATGTCCTATTTTTCAGTGGCGCGAACAGGAGGGAGAATTCTATGCTTTTAGTTCAAGAAATGAATATTTCATACTATTTTCGGATGTCTCCTGCGCAATTTGATTAATTGTTTTCGCAGAAAAAAATTTTAAAAGTTTTCTTTTTAATTAAACATAAATCGATTTTTTTAGATTGTTTAATGACACGCCCCATCAGACATCCTATTTTAACCCAAGGCGTGCATCAAATTATGTTAGAAACTACGCAGCGGAAAAATTCGCAAATCTTTTATTACTGCATAAAAATTGCTAATTCGTATTCAAGCTCTTTTTCATACTATGTATTTACGTGTGTTTAAAATTCGTAAAGAACTACTTAAAATTTATTTTTTATAAAAAATCATTTTTTTAAAAAAAAATAAAGTTTTGCAATGCAACCACAGTATTTTTTCATTTTTTATGCAATGCACACGCGTTTTCACGCGTTTTTTTGTTAAAACCGTAATATTTTTCATTGATTTTTTTAACAATGCGCGCGTTCCTACGCGTTTTTTTCTTGACAGAGCTGCCACCGGTGACGGAGTTGTGGATCGAACACAACAGCGGTGGCATTGCCACCTCAGTGTGAACACGTCCTATGTTTAACGTTGGACACAACAGCGGTGGCATTGCCACTCGTAATCTATTGTGATACACGTTCTTCATGCTCAACAGAGGTCATGACAGCCGTCCACTACAATAATTCTAACTCCTAAGCATAACACTCATCTCCCAGGCTAATGGCATTTTAGAATGACTATTTGTGTAAAATGAATGACGAAAATTGCCGCTAATGTTTGGTACCAAAAGCTTTTTTGCTCTATTGCAAATTTAATAGTAAATTGATTATTTTCAACAATAACCCGGTAAGGACGGCTCTTGAACCTGCCTCCTGAAGACTGGAGGCAGGTAAAACTGCCTCGAAGGCAACATGAAGGCAGGATGGAGGCAGGTAAAACTGCCTCGGAGGCAGGTAGGAGGCAGGTGACCCTGCCTCCTATGTTGAAGCTTATACAGGTGTGGAGGCAGCTAAACTGCGTCGGGGGCAGGTAGGAGGCAAGGCGGAGGCAGGTAGGAGGCAGCTAGGAGGCAACAAAGTTTCCGATGGAGGCAGGTAGGAGACAGGTAAAAACTGTTTTTCCCAATTCAGGCACCCTGTCCTTACCGGGATAAAAATAACAAGTATATTTGCAGTGGCATCTGGAAATTAAACAAAACTTTAAAACAATTGTCAAATAAAAAAAGTGGGAAAACTAATTTTTAGCGTGAGATAAAAAAGTATAGGACAGATACCCTAAATAATTCGAATTTATTAACAATAGACGGATTTTGATAAAACTTCGCAAAAAGAAAGCTTAGCTAACTAAAAGTTTAAGTGTAAAATTTCGAACATTTCGATCAGTAATAAATGAATAGTATACTATTGTTCTAAAAAAAGTTGATTTCGGTGGGCTACTTTTATTTCGTCTGCGCTGCATAATTAACGGTAAATTTCAAATTTATAACCAATAATTCAAATTGAAAACAAGTCGAAACTCTTTTTCCTTAAAGACTTAAATATAGTTCGGTAAATAAATTAAATTTCAAACGGAAAAAACAAGGACTGGTGGATTTGAAAATAAAATACCATACAAAAAACCAAACCAAACAATGTTAACTTTAAAAGCCGCCTTCCTCGTTTTGTAGCTCTATTTGAAATGTGGTGAACATTATGGTATGTACTCTTTTTTTGAAAAACCGATCAACACCCAATTTTACTTTTTGAACGGTTTTTTTTCACTTTTAGCCGTATATGCTTACTTTTAATTTTGTAAAAAAATATTTGTATAATATTTATCATTAAAGAAACTTAATTTTTGTTGTTAAATTATTACAAATTAATTTTAAATTTAACTATTTATTCTTTTCTGCAAAATTTTTTACTTTAATTAATTTTAATGCATTAATTATCACTTAATAATTCTCCTTCCTTTTTTTTAAAAAATTCTAAAAATTTGGCTTTTCTTTAAGTTTTTATCTGTGCAACTTTTAATTACGTTACTTACTTTTTTAAAAAATTACTTTAACTTACAAGGGCTAAAACCTTTCCTCCAAAAATTTTTTTCTTTGTTTAATACTACACAAAAATATACCTGGACTGGAGCTAAGATCATCGATATAATCAATAAATTTAACAAAAACCAAAATAAATTTAAGTTATTAGCCATTAATTTTAACGTACAAATAATATAATAACTTACAAAATATTCAAAATACTTCTAAATACCCAAAAGATTAATGTTTGTTCAAGAAGGAAAAAACTGATTGATTGAATCAAAATATATAACATAGAATAGAAAAAATCTCGGAACTTTCGAGTGCTCTAAATAGTACTCTACTCTTGAGGAGGGTGCATATTGGTCCGAATCAAGAGGGGAAACACTAATTCATTTATGTTCCAATTGGAACGCTTGGCTGCGTTTCCTCTTTCTAGTAGAAAAGAAATCGTATGAAAATCATACATATTATAAGCTCGAATAATAATATAATATTATGCTATCATAGTATATTACGATTTTATCAAACCCCAATTAGGACGAAAATTAATTAGGGCCATCATACGCTTTAATTAGAACTAATAGCTGCGTTTCCACTTTCCAACAGGAAAGAAATCGTATGAAAATCTTATCATAATCTCAAATAATATTATGATATTATGCTATTATAGTTTTTACGATTTTTTTCATATCATATTTTTATCATATTATAACTAATTTTAGTTAAAGCTATATAACCATATGTTGTTCCATTTATCTTTGATAGTAAACTTTCGAGATTTTCTATTATATTTTTATCAAGTGATGCTCGCCGCAGCGATTTCAATACGAGGCGCCCGTCGCTTCCTCTCGGCTTTCTTCTGCTCGTGTACGGCCGCACTGCCGTAGTGATTCCATTGCGCGCACAAAATCAAAACCAAAATATCTAAAATATAAAAGGTTTTTTTTGCTTTTACTGCCATCTAAAATATCAAAGGCATTTTTGTTTGTTTTTTTAAAAATTTTTTCTGCTGTAGTGATTCCACTGCGCGCACAAAATCAAAACCAAAATATCTAAAATATAAAAGGTATTTTTTTTGCTTTTACTGCCATCTAAAATATCAAAAGCATTTTTGTTTGTTTTTTTAAAATTTCTTTCTGCCGAAGTGATTCCACTACGCGCGCAAAATCAAAACCAAAATACCTAAAACATTTAAAAGCTTTTTTTTCGCTTTTATTACTCATAGGATGAATCTCGCGCTTTACCGTAATCTCATATAATTTGCTTACGGTGTGGTTTTATAATATTTATGAACAATTTGTTGCGCGCAGCTGATTGGTTCTTCTGAAAAATGGTCAGTTTAGTAATATTACGTTCAGTAGTTTTTGCGCAGTTTTCCAACCAAAGAATTATAGCGAATCAAGAGTTGCGAACACGCAATTTTCAGATGTCAATAATCTCACCTGAGATAGTTCAGGTAAAGTCTGATTCGTATTTAGTCCAAAGTAATAAAAAAAACAAAAGAACAGTGTTATATTTAAGGTGATATAAATAATTTTATGATTTTTAAAAAGCCTATATATAAATCTATCCTTTTCACATTCTTAAAAGGTTAGTTTAAGTATTCAACTTTCAAAAACGGTTTTTCACAATTAAGCATAATTGGGGTCGTATGCTGAAGGTTTAATCCGACTTAAAGTTAATCTGAGATTAGCGATTGTCGTCACACAGTAAACATACTAGCAGTATCAATTAGATTATCTAGTTTATTGAATTTAATATGAGATTAGGTTTAATCTCAGATTAAATCGTCACTAACTCGAGATTAAATTATTAATTTAAACAAATTTTTAAACCACCTTCGGAGGTGGATTAAAAAAGGTTTACGAAAAAAAGCACCCGTTGCTAAGGCGGAAAAAAGTACCCGAAAGGAGTGCATAACAAATATTGTGCAGTGACGTTTATTTATTACGTTATCCGTATTGGTTATTAAACTTTTTGTTCAGAGTTTTAAAACATTTTGATGTTATGATTTTATTATAACTGCAAATTTTTCCCTAGTTTGATTAGTGTTGAAAATTATAAGCAAATATTTTATAAATAATTTTAAAAAATCGAAACATACCTTTACAAAAAAGTATATTAGTTATCCTTGTTTTAGTTTTTTATCATCATTCGTTATTTCTGTTAGAAATAATTATTGATTGTGTGATCCTTAGAAAGCTCACACAAATTCTGTGGTTGATCAAATCTTATTTTTTTTAAAAAGAACATTTTTATTACAATCGTAATTACAATAGGCAAGGAGTTATTATTTTTTTCAAAAAAAAAAAACACTTTTATGACACATTTTACCGACTGCAGCTTTTTCCCGCGGCAATCACAGTACGATACGAAACATGACCAACACTGACTTGAATTTTAAAGTGCAGAGCGGATTACATTTACTTACAACTTAAAAAAAGTTTAAAAAAAATTAGCCATTTTTTAACGATTATAAATATAATTTGGAAAATTAACGAATCATAAAATGAATCTTGTGTGTATATCGAACACTGAATGAAAACTAAAAGTTTTTGTTAAATTAATTTAATTTTGTTTACTTAATTTCATAGTAATTGATTTAATTAATAGTTGATTCACTTGTCAACAAAAATAATAATTGAAAAAAAACCTGGACAAAAAACTATTACTCGTATTTAGAAAACTTCGCACCGAGACCAATATTTTCATATCGCCCAAAACTTAATAAATAATGCATTTTAAAACAAAAAAAAAACAAGAAGTTTGAACTTAAGTGAACTGTTTATATTTTATATAAAAATTTTTTTTTAATAAAATTTGTTTAAAAAAAATAATGAAAAAGTTTTGAAAATGAACGATATTAAATATTGAACAGGGTCAAAAAGTAAACCCGGTGCGCTTTTTCAACCAAAACGGACGGGTCCAGTGCGAATAGACTTGCTCGGAAGTTTTATAACTATCAGTGTATAAATGAATTTAACGTTTAAACTGGCACCGCCAATATAAACTAAAAGAAGCTGCTAAATTTTTTAAATGAAATAAGATGACTAAAAACTGCTCAAATATTTCATAATATTATGATTGTTTTATTGTTGTGTATTGTATAATGGTAAATGTTAACTTTGGGTAAGTGGTCTATTGCGGAAGATTTTACAGGTCGATTTTACATTTTACATTTAGCTTTCACTTTTTTGCACAATAATTCTGTATAAAAGTTTTCTATTTATTAACTAGCAGAAAACACAGTGTATTAAAATGTGTCAGTCAGTCAGTGTCATGTGTCAGTGTCATATGTCATATGTCATGTGTCAGTCAGTAAAAAATTAAAAGCAGAAAATATGTCACTCAGTCTCAGAAGCGAAACAATTTGGTGCCATTTTTTGAGCACTGCCATTAAGTATTGTGCGCATAAAATGGCAAAACAACTGCTCTTATTGAGGTATGTGTCGTGTAAATGGGCACTGCTCAAAATGTAGCAGTGTTTTTGCGTATATCCTAGCATGCTAACTAGAACGCACTGCATTTTGAACCACACTGCACTTTTTTAGCAATATTATGCGCATATATGCGCATATACTGCACATAAAGTGGCACAACCGCGGGAAAGAAAAAAAATAAACCTATTTAAAAACCACTATTTACTTTTTACACTATACACAATATACAAACTTTAAGTATAGATATACGAAAATAAAATCCAATACACTACACAAAAAATCTATTTATATATTGCATTGGATTTTATTTTTGTATGTCTATACTAAAAGTTTGTATTTTGTGTACTGTGTGCGAACTAGATACTGGCTTTTTAGTGGGTTTATTTTTTTTGTTTCCCGCGGTTGTGCCATTTTATGTGCAGTATATGCACATATATGCGCATAAAATTGCTAAAAAAGTGCAGTGTGCTTCAAAATGCAGTGCGTTCGAGTTAGCATGCAAGTATATATGCGCAAAAACACTGCTACATTTTTAGCAGTGCCCATTTACACCACACATGCTTCAATAAGAAGAATTGTTTTGCCATTTTATGCGCACAACAGTTAATGGCAGTGCTCAAAAAATGGCACCAAATCGTTTCGCTTCTGAGACTGAGTGTCATATTTTTCCTTAATATAACAATATAGCATTGTATATTTTTGATTACACTGTCACTTTTCGATGCGGTGTGAACGAGCAGTCACTTTTCAGTCTTCACTCCGGTTTAAATCAGCCCTAAGGCTTTGTAGTTCCAAAGTGTGCACCTCAGAATTTTTTTAGCTTTAAAATGTCATATAGTATTCGTGATCACGTCATATATGTTTTGCTTGGTTGGATAGGTTGTCGGAGGAGCAGCGGCAAAACAGGGCTTCAAAATGAAGGTGCGAATATGGCTAAAAGAATGCCACGCGGTCGGGTTATTAGAAAGGCGCGGGCGCGTTATTAGACATAAATGCGGGCGTCCCTTTATGCGCGCGGTGTCCTTTGATGCGCATGGGATTCTTTCCGTTTAGAACAAAGGATTTTGACCAGGGTGTGAACATTTTTGAAAGACGGGTGGGTTAACATAATTAAAAGTCATAATAAAAAAACAACGGATTTTAATAATTTTTTGCAGAATGTAAGCCTAGGGTAGATAAAAACTTTTAAAAATTTAATATTTGGTTCAATTTCGACCATTAATAAATGATAGGACTATTTTGTCGAAAAAAGGTTGTGGTGTTTGGTATTTTTGGGCTTTATTTTTGCTTATTCCGTTTAAAACTGAAGTAAGTTATAAAACTTTGCTTATAAGTTTAAAAGTATTGAAGCAATTTATTCAATTTGTTTTTAATTCAAAAAATTACTTTATAGAAATTAAATTAACGGTTAATTATGAAAATGAGCCCAAGTAAACAAACATAGAAACAACAACACCGTGGTAACCGACTTTTTATTCGAAAAAAAAATAGTTCTATTCATTTCTTATTGAACCAAATTTAAAACTAGTAATGTTTCTATACTCTTCTAAATATCGGAGCTTCGGTGCTCCGAAACTTCGGCCATACAAAGCTGCGGAACTCTGGAGCTCCGGAGCTCCGCCAAAAAATGAGTAATTTTAACCTTTTTTAAGCTTAAAATATGTTTTAAATTATTTTATTTGTATTTTCAGGGTTGTTACTTGTTTTTATTGTTTTTAATAAGTTTTGAAAAAAGTTTAGTTTACAAAATATTTTTGACTAAATAATCTGTGGCATAGATTTTTGATTATTTACAGAATTAGTGCGAAAATAGGGCGGAGCTCCGGGGCTTCGGAGTAGAAAAAAAAACCAGTAGAACTACAGAACAAAAATTATTTTTTGCTTACATAAAATGTATTTTATTATTTATTGTAATTATACGGAATTATAATATTTTAAAACAACGACGAAAATTCGAATAAGCGGCAAAAAGTAGGGAACAAATGCGTTTCGAAATATTTATAAATAATTTTTTTGTTTTGATTCATTGAAAAAATTATTATAAATCCAAAATAAATATTAATATTAAATAAAAAATGTGGCAATAAAATTATGTTCACAGTGGGAATCGATCCCTCGACCTCAAAAATTTTAACGAATGCGCCACATTTCCATCGGCTCAGTTTTTCTAAAAGAGGTTTATAAACCCATGGCCATTATTAAATCTAAAATATGCACACACAACAGATTAACAGCACGAGAGCTATTATGGCAGTTTAAAAATCATATATTTTAATAAAAACATACTATTTGGAGCTTTAAATTTCACCAAATTAAATTAAATCCACGTTTTTTTTAAATCGTCGCAATTTTAAAGAAATTAACCCCCATTTTTCACGAAAAATCGTATATTAAACCATAAATACAAAAATAGTTCCAATAATTTTTACGTACGTTAATAAAGGCAACAGTTCCCTTTATTGGGGGTGTTTTTTCGAATAAATACTGAGTAGTGCATATTTTTAAGGGTTTAAAAAAATTCGTTGCAATTTGATTTTTAATATCAATTATTTCAACTACTACCATTAATATAATGAATGTACACTTTATAATCGTAATATTTCTGCCTTTTTAATTGCCTAGATCTCGTATGCGAAAAATCGCGATTTTTCTTACTTAAGAAAACTGTCCGGAGAGTAGTGTTGTAAAAAGTATTGATTTTGAATTATTTTAAGTAAAAGTAAAAGTAAATTGAAAAATTTTAATTTAAGTAAAGTAAGAGTAAAAGTAATTTGTGATTTTTTATTTAAGTAAAGTAAAAGTAAAAGTAGTGGTCAAAATTTTATTTAAGTAAAGTAAAAATAAGACCTGTTTTTTTAAGTAAAAGTAAGAGTAAAAGTATATAATAAAAGTAATTTTGAGCCGGAGCAAAACACCAATTTTTGAAGCTCCAGAGTTCCATTCCAAAGTTTTTTTTTGCTAATTTTATGTGTAAATTATCATTTTAATAGTTTTTTGGTCGAAATAAATGGTTTTAGCGTATTAACGGCTTAAAAAATTGTCTTCTGCGATTTGTTTTACAACAAGCCCATAGGGAATCAACCCATCGAAATTACTTAAGCTTTTACTTAAATTAATTTAAGTATTTGCAGTGGAAAATCCGAGTAAGAGTAAAAGTAAAAGTATTTGAAATTTCAAAAGTCGAGTAAGAGTAAAAAGTAAAAAGATATTGAAATTTTAAAAGTCAAGTAGAAAAGTAAAAGTAAAAGCAATCCAAAATCCGTTACTTTTATTAGTTTAAGTAAAAGTAAATAAAAGTAACTTTTTAACAACACTACCGGAGAAAATTAAATTCATCAAATGATGTTAAATTAACTATTCATGGACATTTGACATTTGACAAAAAGCTTTGAATTGCATTTAAAACTTTAAAATAAAAATTAAAAAGAATTAATCAGTTAATTAGTTAAATATTTTATAAACTTACTATGAATAACGGATAATGAAGTAAAAATAATCACCAATGTAACCCAGTTATTATTGTCCACACAACCCATTTTGTTTATTATTGTTAAGTTTCTCTCCGTTTCATTCCATTCTAGAAAAATTAAACAGAAAATAATAATCAGTAAGAAACTGCAGTCAGTCATAAAAAATCTTTCTGTTTGTATCTGTTTATTTATAACTTTAATATTTTTCAACAGAAAAAATGAAGAACTGAAAAAAAATTCCTAAAAGAATTGAATATCTATAACTTAATAAATTATCTGCAGAAATAATATTGAGTGGAATCATCCAATGGATTATAATTATTTTTCCCGCTTAAATACAATTACTATATTTAAAAAATTTCTCTGATTTCTTTATTTAATTATACCAATAAGGTGCTTATTTATAAAGTGCGCATATAAAAATGCTTTAGTAAGTTCCTGCATAATACAGAATAAGTATTATATAACCTTATTGACAAATCGATTCCAGGTTTAATTTTAAAAAAATTATTTACACCATTAGCTAACATTATTATTTCTGGTTCATCTTGCATTGACATACACAAAAGTTTAAAGAAAAGGAAGAAGCAAACTTCGATGGAAAAAATTTCCCCCAAAACAGGCAGTTTAAAATTGAAACTTGCACAATGTTTATTATTTGCTGATTATATGCTATAATGGTTCAATCAGGTAACAGAAGTTCTTAGGAATAATATTTTTATGTTGGATTTAATTGTACGTGTTTTTCTAAAAATTGTCCAAATTATTATTTATAAAATTCTGCATTCTTTAAATAAATCCAAAAAATCGAAGAATGCCCCACTTTAAAACTAACCTTGAGCAAAGGTGCAATTCTCCACGGTGGAGGGTCCTTCGTACTTTACGCAAATAAGAATTTCGAACAGCGTGTAGTTGATTCCCAAAAATGCTAGTGTGACCGAAGAAACGTACAGAAATAGTATCCAATGGTTAAAAGGATGATAAAGAACGTACTTTGGGTAGGATGTGTAATCAAAAACCGTCTGTTACATTGAATATAGTATATTTTTTCAGCTAAATTGTTTTTAATCCAATAGATTCGCCAATCAAAGTAATACGGTAACTATTTAATGACAATGTGTTGCGCGTGTTTTGAACTGTCGCTGCGGCTTACCGAAATTCCCCTTTACGGAATAATATGGATTAATAATATATTCGGAAATTAAATTATAAGCAATCTTTGGTTGGTCTTGGTTCAGTTACGTATTGCTTATAATTTAATTTCCGAATATATTATTAATCCATATTATTCCGTAAAGGTGAATTTCGGTAAGCGCAGTGAAAACACGCGCTTTCACAACGCGCGACACATTGTCATTAAAATCTAACCCTTTTACATTCGCGAATCTATTGGATTAAAAACAATTTAGCTGAAAAAATATACTATATTCAATGTAACAGACGGTTTTTGATTACATATCTTACCCAAAGCGCTTTATTATCCTTTTAACCATTGGATACTATTTCTGTACGTTTCTTCGGTCACCCTAGCATTTTTGGGAATTAACTACACGCTGTTCGAAATTCTTATTTGCGTAAAGTACGAAGGACCCTCCACCGTGGAAAATTGCACCTTTGCTCAAGGTTAGTTTTAAAGTGGCACATTCTTCGATTTTTTGGATTTATTTAAACAATGCAGAATTTTATAAATAATAATTTCGATTTTAGAAAAACACGTACAATTAAATCCAACATAAAAATATTATTCCCTAATTTCTGTCACCTGATTGAACCATTATAGCATATAAGCCAATAATAAACATTGTGCAAGTTTTGATTTTAAACTGCCTGTTTTGGGGAAATTTTTTCCATCGAAGTTTGCTTCTTCCTTTCTTGGAACTTTGTGTATGTCAATGCAAAATTAACCAGAAATAATAATGTTAGCTAATGGTGTAATAACAAATTTTTTTAAAATGTAACCTGGTACATCGATTGGTATAAGGTTATATAATACTTATTTTGTATTATGCAGGAACTTACTAAAGCATTTTTATACGCGCACTTTAAGTAAATAAGCACCTTATTGGTATAATTAAATAAAGAAATCAAGAAATTTTTTAAATATAGTAATTGTATTTAAGCGGGAAAAATAATTATAATCCATTGGATGATTCACTCAATATTATTTCTGCAGATAATTTATTAAGTTATAGATATTCAATTCTTTTAGGAATTTTTTTTCAGTTCTTCATTTTTTCTGTTGAAAAATATTAAAGTTATAAATAAACAGATACAAACAGAAAGATTTTTTATGACTGACTGCAGTTTCTTACTGATTATTATTTTCTGTTTAATTTTTCTAGAATTGAATGAAACGGAGAGAAACTTAACAATAATAAACAAAATGGGTTGTGTGGACAATAATAACTGGGTTACATTGGTGATTATTTTTACTTCATTATCCGTTATTCATAGTAAGTTTATAAAATATTTAACTAATTAACTGATTAATTCTTTTTAATTTTTATTTTAAAGTTTTAAATGCAATTCAAAGCTTTTTGTCAAATGTCAAATGTCCATGAATAGTTAATTTAACATCATTTGATGAATTTAAGGTCTCTCCGGTAGTGTTGTAAAAAGTTACTTTTACTTTTAATTAAATTAATAAAAGTAACGGATTTTGGATTACTTTTACTTTTACTTTTACTCGACTTTTAAAATTTCAAATACTTTTACTTTTACTCTTACTCGACTTTTGAAATTTCAAATACTTTTACTTTTACTCTTACTCGGATTTTCCACTGCAAATACTTAAATTAATTTAAGTAAAGCTTAAGTAATTTCAATGGGTTGATTTCCTATGGGCTTGTTGTAAAGTAAATGGCAAAAGACAATTTTTTATGCCGCTAACACGCTAAAACCATTTATTTTGACTAAAAAACTTGTTAAAATGATAATTATGCATAAAATTAGCAAAAAAACTTTAGAACGGAGCTCTGGAGCTCCAAAAATTGGTATTTTGCTCCGGTTCAAAATTACTTTTATTATACTTTTACTCTTACTTTTACTTAAAAAAATAGGTCTTACTTTTACTTTTACTTTACTTAAATAAAATTTTGACCATTACTTTTACCTTTACTTTACTTTAAAAAATGACAAATTACTTTTACTCTTATTTTACTTAAATTAAAATTTTTCAAATTACTTTTACTTTTACTTAAAATAATTCAAAATCAATACTTTTTACAACACTACTCTCCGGACAGTTTTCTTAAGTAAGAAAAATCGCGATTTTTCGTAGAGATATAGGCAATTAAAAAGGCAGAAATATTACGATTATAAAGTGTACATTCATTATATTAATAGTAGTAGTTGAAAATAATTGATATTAAAAATCAAATTGCAACAAATTTTTAAAGTCCCTTAAAAATACACTCTTAGTATTTATTCGAAAAAACACCCCCAATAAAGGGAACTGTTGCCTTTATTAACGTACGTAAAAATTATTGGAACTATTTTTTGTATTTATGGTTTAATATACGATTTTTCGTGAAAAATGGGGGTTAATTTTTTTAAAATTGCAACAATTTAAAAAAAACATGGATTTAATTTGATTATTTGAAATTTAAAGCTCCAAATAGTATGGTTTTATTGAAATATATGATTTTTAAACTGCCATAATAGCTTTCGTGCTGTTAATCTGTTGTGTGTGCATATTTTAGATTTAATAGTGGCCATGGGTTTATAAACCTCTTTTAGAAAAACTGAGCGGATGGAAATGTGGCGCATTCGTTAAAATTTTTGAGGTCGAGGGATCGATTCCCAACATAATTTTATTGCCACATTTTTTATTTAATATTAATATTTATTTTAGATTTATAATAATTTTTTCAATGAATCAAAACAAAAAAAAATTATTTATAAATATTTAAAACGCATTTGTTCTTTACTTTTTGCCGCTTATTATAATTTTCGTCGTTGTTTTAAAATATTATAATTCTCTATAATTACAAAAAATAATAAAGTAAATTTTATGTAAGCACAAAAATAATTTTTGTTCTGTAGTTCTACTGGTTTTTTTTTCTACTCAAAGCCCAGCTTCGCCTTCTTTTCGCACTAATTCTGTAAATAATCAAAAATCTTTTCCACAGATTATCTTAGTCAAAAATATTTTGTAAACTAAACTTTTTTCAAAACTTATTTAAAAACAATAAAAACAAGTAACAACCCTGAAAATACAAATAAAATAATTTAAAACCTATTTTAAGCTTCAAAGAGGTTAAAATTACTAATTTTTTTGGCGGAGCTCCGGAGCTCCAGAGTTCTGCAGCTTTGTATGGCTGAAGTTTCGGAGCACCGAAGCTCCGAAGTTTAGGAGAGTATAGGAACATTACTAGTTTTAAATTTGGTTCAATAAGAAATGAATAGAACTATTTTTTTTTCGAATAAAAAGTCGGTTACCACGGTGTTGTTGTTTCTATGTTTGTTTACTTGGGCTCATTTTCATAATTAACAGTTAATTTAATTTCTATAAAGTAATTTTTTGAATTAAAAACAAATTGAATAAATTGCTTCGATACTTTTAAACTTATAAGCAAAGATTTTATAACTTACTTTTCATTTTAAACGGAATAAGCAGAAATAATGCCCAAAAATCCCAAACACCACAACCTTTTTTTCGACAAAATAGTTCCTATCATTTTTAATGGTTGAAACTGAGCCAAATATTAAATTTTTAAAAGTTTTTATCTACCTAGGCTTACATTCTGCAAAAATTATTAAAATCCGTTGTTTTTTTATTATGACTTTTAATTATGTTAACCCACCGTCTTTTACAAAAATGTTCACACCTGGTCAAAATCCTTTGTATTCTTCTAAACGGAAAGAATCCCATGCGCATCAAAGGAGACCACGCATAAAGGGACGCCCGCATTTATGTCTAATAACGCGCCCGCGCCTTTCTAATAACCCGACCGCGTGGCATTCTTTTCGCAGTATTGCACCTGATTTTGAAGCCCTGTTTTGCCGCTGCTCCTCCGACAACCTATCCCACCAAGCAAAACATATGACGTGATAAGCAATACTATATGACATTTTAAAGCTAAAAAAATTTTGAGGTGCACACTTTGGAACTACAAAGCCTTAGGGCTGATTTAAACCGGAGTGAAGACTGAAAAGTGACTGCTCGTTCCCACCGCATCGAAAAGTGACAGTGTAATCAAAAATATACAATGCTATATTATTATATTAAGGAAAAATGTGACACTCAGTCTCAGAAGCCAAACCGATTTCGTTTTATTTTTTTGAGCGCTGCCATTAACTGTTGTGCGCATAAAAATGGCAAAACAACTCTTCTTATTGAAGCATGTGTGGTGTAAATGGGCACTGCTAAAAATGTCACGGTGTTTTTTTCACTTTTATACTTGCATGCTAACTCGAACGCACTGCATTTTGAAGCACACTGCACTTTTTAGGCAATTTTATGCGCATATATTTGCATATTCTGCACATAAATGAGGGCACAACTACACCGGGAACGAAAAAAAATAAACCCACTAAAAAGCCAGTATCTAGTTCGCACAGGGTACACAAAATAAAATTTCGCTGACATTCAAAAATAAATCCAATGCAATATATAAATAGATTTTTTGTATCATATTCAATTTTCTTTATACTATTATTAGAACTGTATATTGTGTATAAATATAAAAAGTAAATAGTGGTTTTTAAATAGGGTTAGTTTTACAGTTGTGCATTATGTGCGGTATATGTACACATATATGCGCATAATGTGCTAAAAAAATTGCAGTGTGGTTCAAAATAATACATTTCTAGTTAGCATGCTAGGATATACGCAGAAAAACACTGCTACATTTTGAGCAGTTGGCAGCATACCTCAAGAGCAGTTGTTTTCCATTTTATGCGCACAATACTTAATGGCAGTGCTCAAAAAATGGCACCAAATTGTTTCGCTTCTGAGACTGAGTGACATATTTTCTGCTTTTAATTTTTTACTGACTGACACATGACATATGACATATGACACTGACACATGACACTGACTGACTGACACATTTTAATACACTGTGTTTTCTGCTAGTTAATAAATCAGAAAACTTTTATACAGAATTATTGCAAAAAAGTGAAAGCTAAATGTAAAATGTAAATCAACCTGAGATACACAATCGACCACTTACCCAAAGTTAACATTTACCTATACAATACACAACAATATGAAACAATAATAATATTATGAAATATTTAACAGATTTTTTTAGTCCATCTTATTTCATTTAAAAAATTTAGCAGCTTCTTTTAGTTTATATTGGCGGTGCCAGTTTAAACGTTCATTCATTACACTGATAGTTATAGAACTTCCAGCAGAGTCTATTCACTGGACCAGTCAGTTTTGGTTGAAAAAGCGCACCGGGTTTACTTTTTTGGTTCCTCTTCAATATTAATATAAT
Source organism: Microlaimidae sp. YZB2_3 (assembly GCA_030248175.1). Classification (NCBI taxonomy): domain Eukaryota; kingdom Metazoa; phylum Nematoda; class Chromadorea; order Desmodorida; family Microlaimidae; species Microlaimidae sp. YZB2_3. The sequence continues at coordinate 707 of JASAMX010024408.1, read as the reverse complement.
TTTCATTTCAAAACTTTTTCATTATTTTTTAAACAAATTTTATTAAAAAAAAATTTTTATATAAAATATAAACAGTTCACTTAAGTTCAAAAATTCTTGTTTTTTTTTGTTTTAAAATGCATTATTTATTAAGTTTTGGGCGATATGAGAATATTCATTTAACTGAGAAGTTTTCTAAATACGAGTAATAGTTTTTTGTCAGGTTTTTTTTCAATTATTATTTTTGTTGACAAGTGAATCAACTATTAATTAAATCAATTACTATGAAATTAAGTAAACAAAATTAAATTAATTAACAAAAACTTTTAGTTTTCATTCAGTGTTCGATATACACACAAGATTCATTTTATGATTCATTTCCAAATTATATTTATAATCGTTAAAAATGGATAATTTTTTTTAAACTTTTTTTTAAGTTGTAAGTAAATGTAATCCGCTCTGCACTTTAAAATTCAGTCAGCATTGGTCATGTTTCGTACTGTGATTGCCGCGGAAAAAAGCTGCAGTCAGACGAATGTGTCATAAAAGTGTTTTAATTTTTTTGAAAAAAATAATAACGCCTGGCCTATTGTCCATACTATTGTAATAAAAATGTTCTTTTTAAAAAAAAATTAAGATTTGATCAACCACAGGATTTGTGTGAGCTTTCTAAGGATCACACAATCAATCAGTATTTCTAACAGAAATAACGAATGATGATAGCAATA
>JASAMX010024406.1:0-23387 GCA_030248175.1 Microlaimidae sp. YZB2_3 | reverse complement strand
TTTTCATTTTATCATATTCTATTCTTCTTCTTCTTCTTCTTCTTCTTCCTCCTCCTCGGTTTCTGTGGTGGTGATATCCTCATCGTCGTTGTCCAGCTGAGTCCCGAAGAATCGATCCCCGAAATTCCCCATCCCGGGAACGATGTGATAATCGTAAGAGAGCTCCTTGTCGACAGCCGTTGTGATTAGTTTCACCTAAATATTACAAAAATAAATCTAATGCAAACAAAATTAATTATGAATAAAATTTTATTTAGAGATTTAATATTAAGTAAATACCACTATTAAATGGTAAAAAAGTACTATATTATTGAAATTGGTATTATATTCGATTATTGCTATATTCTGCGAAAGTCCAAAGTTCTGAATGATCAGAACTTTTAATGAACTTTTATTGAGATATTGTTTAACAATCCACATAATTGTGTTTCTTAAAAATACAAAATAAATTATACCAACAAAATAAAAACATGCCACACTCACATGCACATTTTTATAACGGAATGTCAAGTAATGGCAAAATAATGTGAAATTTAATTTGCATTTTTTGTTGTTGTTGCATAGCCTGACACTTAACTGTCCTAAGCAGATTATGCAAAGGGCAGGCGCTAAGCCAAGTCAGTAAAAAGCGAAAACAATCCCCCCCATAGTTGAAACTTTTTGTCCAATATCAATAACAATGTTGGCAACCTTTACCACTGGGGTGTTTACTGCGCGCAGTCTTCACCCATTCTGAGGTCTTTGCTAAAGGATTTAGGTACCGCTTAATTTTCACTTTACATTTAACGTCATGCATGAGCAGCATAGGTGTTCCTGCAAGGTCAGTAGTACAGACTCCACACACTTTGGAGTTTTCACCGTTTGCTACAGAAAAAAACTGCCATGCGTTGCCAAGAATAAAAAACAATAATACTCTAGCCATGCCAAGATGAACTCATTTCTATATAAAAAAAGATCCAGCAACCAAAGTGTGCCGTAGGCCCGTTGGGTGCTGCTGAAGATTAGCACGGTCTCGGTGGCTCACCGGCTCTCAGTCCCATTCGTTATGCCTGCCCAAAATACAAATATTACGCCACACATTATGATTACGCCAAAAACAAAGTTTAAACCTAACAAAGATCTACCTTGTTGAAAGCATAAGCAACAGAATTAATCGGTTTGAGCCATAAGAAGTGAAAGCAGAAATATATTTTCTTGTGGAACGTTGAAATCCAGCAGAGACAAAAGACGAATTGCCATCATCGCTGCTCCCCCTAAAACAAACATTGTAAACGTTTATATTTTTATAAAAAACCAAGTAAGCAAAAGAGCCAAACCACCCCAGCTACAAAATAACCGAAAATAACAAAAGACTAAAAACAATGAAACACACCCTACAGTCAAAATACAGCCCAATTGCCGACAGCTTCTATCACCCTAGCATAGGTGGGCAGCCTCCCGGATTTTCGGGGGTATACCTGACCCCCAAAATTGGGGCGGGGCGCGGGGGTGTCCCAAAATTTTTTTTTGAGGTATACCTCAAATACCCCATTTTTAGCGTTTTTAGTACTGGGACCCCCCAAATTTTAGGTATGGGTGTCCGGGGTACCCCCAAATTTTAGGGGGGGTGTTGGCTATAATCGGGATTTTTGGGGAGTATAACTCCCCACACCGCCCCCTCCCCTGTCCACCTATGCACCCTAGTCTAACAGGAAAACAAATCACAATATTAGCACCTACTTCACAAATGAAACAATTAAACAATTCCAGCCAAACTCTCTTCTAACAACCCACCCATCGGAAATCCACCACTCTGAACTACAACTACCCAGATCAGCCAGGTCTACCCTCGTCCAACTTTGCTCCGGCTACTGTCACAAGCTCATTTCTTACCAAAATAAAATCAATAGCAAACTGAAAAACTTATGTCCAGACTGCAATCAAGGACTTCATGATGTCCTTCACATCTTCAACTGCCCACAATATCCTACAGCTCTTCCAACCTTGGATCTCTGGGAATGACCAACAGATGTAGCAACATTTCTGGACACTTTAAACTGGTTATAACAACAACTACCATCTAAAAAATTTTCCCAGTCAATCATTTTTGATCAGACTTTAGTTTCTGCAAAACTTGATACTAAAATTCAATCACAAGAAAATAATTTGGTTAGTTAATATTATTGAGTTTTATGTACCGTTAGCAAGATATGCTAATCTAAAATATTTTTTCCAAACATTTATTTGTTATCACACTTTAGTTTTTTTACAAAAGAAGACTTAAAATTTAATGATAAGAAAATAATAGTTGAGTGGTTAATATTAGTAAAATTTATTTTTGTATTGTTTTTATTATTAAGATTTATGTTTTGTATTGTTTTTGTTATTGAGATTTATATTTTGTAGGTACGAGGAATGCACACAGTTATTCGAAACAAGACAACCAGCCGTGATGAGTTTATTTTTTACTCAAAACGTCTTATGCGACTCTTGATCGAAGAGGCGTTAGCACTCCTGCCCTACAAACCCGTCACTGTACAAACTCCGCAGGTGCTCATTGTGTTTCTTTTTACGGTTTTTAAGATTATTTATGCAGTATACATATAATCAATCAAGGTTATAAATTTGTTAGTTTAGTGACATAAATACTTTTAATATTGTTATAGAGTAGTTCGGAATAAGCGTCTTTTACTGTACGAGAGAGAGTACAAAAAGAAAAAAATAAAATTTGAAAAAATCTTAGCTTTCTTAGTTTCTTAAGTTTAAATCTATACTTCATAAAAATTGCTACACGATGATATGTTTCACTACGTTGAAGTGCTGTAATATATTAGTTTGTGCTAAATAAATTTTTGTTTTTTTAATTAAACGTCACAATAGTTTAAAATCACCACTAAAATAGTATTATCCTGAACAGTGATTTCGAATTAGTAAAAATAAAGATGAATTTTGTGCTTTTAAACTAATTTTAAAACTACATAGTTTATTTTAATGTTTTGCTTGCAAAACTATTCAAAAATTAAAAATTAATTTTTAAAATCCATTCCAAATTTTTAAATTAAGCATTTTCTGTAATTGAAACATTAAAAAACTGGAAAACAAGCGCGACAGCAGCGCCGTACCTACGAAGCGGCAAAAAACTAAAAATCCCCAAAAACTGCTTTTGCTTTTGCAATATTTAAAAACTATTTAAGAAATTTTGAAGAAAAGGGGTCGATATTTTAAACCAATAAATATTTAAAATATTTTAACCCGTAAAATGTACTAGTCGCTCGCTGTTTCTCAATTTTCCCTCTACATATGATTGGCGCTAGTAGTTATGTACCCTCTTCCTAACACTAAAAAACCCTTATTCCGAACTAGTCTATAAGTGGTCACTTCACTATTTTAAATTATCTTGTCATACTTGCTGTTTATTTAAAAATATTTGTTAGTAAAAATTGTCAAAATTGTAGTTGTAAAGATAGTTGTAAAAATTAGTAAGTAGTTGTTTGATCATTTCAGGGTACTGAATATTCAGGAAAACGCGGATGTTGGAATAAAATAATTGGTGTCTCAATTATGCGTGCGGGTGAAACTATGGAAGACGCACTCAGAGAAGTAAGTATATTTTAATACATTACTTTTACCTATAAACAGTATAAAATAATGTATAGTTGCAATACAATTAGATCAGTATTAACTATACCATAAAATGGTTATAAATTAGGTTCGTTATTAAAGCAATTCTGTGTATTTTTTATTTAAAGAAAAAATCACATTTAACAAAAAATGAATAGTTGAAGTTTAAAAAACATTTTGGTTGAAAAAATTTTCTCCAAGAGGGTTTTTATTTTAAGCCTTGTTTCTTTTTCACGTGCTTGTAAAAAATTAATGTGTACATTGCGTTCTGGCGAATTAGTCCAAACTGAACTTGGTTATTACTTTGTTTATACTCAAAAAAATTTGCGTAACGGGCACTTATCAATACGAAAATAATAGAACAGCACGGCGTAAAGAATTTCACAACATTTTTCTGTTTCAATTTTTAATTTAACAAGAGAGGTGTTCAGGTAGTGAAAGACTGTCGGCTGGGGAAAATTCTTATTCAGACCAATCCGCGCACTGAGGAACCAGAGCTTCATTTTCACCGTATTCCCTCCAACATTCACGAATACCAGATATTCCTCATGGACGCCACAGTTGCCACTGGTAATAGAAGTTATATTAAAGTTTTTTTTTCTTTTTTTCATCATTCAGTGGTAAATACATTGAATAATCATAGCAACAAAAACCCATATAAAAGTACAAAATCATTGAAAAAACTCCATTTTTTAGAGTCATGTAACCCGAACCGCGAAAGCTATTTTGACAAAAAAGTTATTAGAGGCAGTCGTAAGGTTTTTGCATAAAATCATCGAAATTAAAGTCTGACGTTTAACGCACCTTCAAGTTTTTTGCGAAGTGGGTGGATGGGTAGCTGTTTTGCTTACTTGGTTTTTTATAAAAATATAAACGTTTACAATGTTTGTTTTAGGGGGAGCAGCGATGATGGCAATTCGTCTTTTGCTGGATTTCAACGTTCCACAAGAAAATATATTTCTGCTTTCACTTCTTATGGCTCAAACCGGGGTTCATTCTGTTGCTTATGCTTTCAACAAGGTAGATCTTTGTTAGGTTTAAACTTTGTTTTTGGCGTAATCATAATGTGTGGCGTAATATTTGTATTTCGGGCAGGCGTAACGAATGCAAATTAAGAGCCATTGAGCCACCAAGACCGTGCTAATCTTCGAGCAGCACCCAACGGGCCTACGGCACCACTTGGTTGCTGGATCTTTTTTTATATAGAAATGAGTTCATCTTGGCATGGCTAGAGTATTATTGTTGTACTTCGGCAACGCATGGCAGTTTTTTTATCTAGCAAACCAGTGAAAACTCCAAAGTGTGTGGAGTCTGTACTACTGACCTTGCAGGAACACCTATGCTGCTCATGCATGACGTTAAATGTAAAATGAAAATTAAGCGGTACCTAAATCCTTTAGCAAAGACCTCAGAATGGGTGAAGACTGCGCGCAGTAAACACCCCAGTGGTAAAGGTTGCCAACATTGTTATTGACAAAAAGTTTCAACTATGGGGAGGGGGGAATTGTTTTCGCTTTTTACTGACTTGGCTTAGCGCCTGCCCTTTGCATAATCTGCTTAGGACAGTTAAGTGTCAGGCTATGCAACAACAACAAAAAAATGCAAATTAAATTTCACATTATTTTGCCATTACTTGACATTCCGTTTTAAAAATGTGCATGTGAGTGTGGCATGTTTTTATTTTGTTGGTATAATTTATTTTGTATTTTTTAAGAAACACAATTATGTGGATTGTTAAACAATATCTCAATAAAAGTTCATTAAAAGTTCTGATCATTCAGAACTTTGGACTTTCGCAGAATATAGCAATAATCGAATATAATACCAATTTCAATAATATAGTACTTTTTTACCATTTAATAGTGGTATTTACTTAATATTGAATCTCTAAATAAAATTTTATTCATAATTAATTTTGTTTGCATTAGATTTATTTTTGTAATATTTAGGTGAAACTAATCACAACGGCTGTCGACAAGGAGCTCTCTTACGATTATCACATCGTTCCCGGGATGGGGAATTTCGGGGATCGATTCTTCGGGACTCAACTGGACAACGACGATGAGGATATCACCACCACAGAAACCGAGGAGGAAGAAGAAGAAGAAGAAGAAGAAGAAGAAGAAGAATAGAATATGATAAAATGAAAAAAATATTCCTCCATTAAACAACGACAATTCTGGTAATTAGGAATTTACATTGTAAAAAAAACGTGAGGGTTTTTTTGATATTCATGTCAAAACTTCAAAAACTAGTAAATTATTATAAAAAAAGCAATAATTATTTGTACTGCTACAGTGTACGGTTAATTGTTTCTCGCTCAAAATTGTAATGTGTTTGATTTTTGATCTAAAAAAGTACCAAAGAACGATGTTAAAATGTTAAAAAAAACCGTGTACTAGTATGATTGATTGCCGAAAGGCTACAATGTAGAAGGGTACTTTGTTAAAAAGCAAAACAATGGCAAACTCGTGTCTAAGCATGGTAATAAAAAGCGATATTTAAATAACATAACATTTTCTTTCATTAAATATTTTGATTTTTTGTGTAAAAAAGCCTGTATTATAAAGTTATAGTTTAAAAAAGTAACAACTAAACTATCCTGTTAGTATTTTATTGGTTTTTAATATCAATTTCTACTACTTATGTTCTGTTCCTATATTTAAATACCATGCTCCAGAACTCCGACTCATTTAGAGCAGAGGGACCTCCGAAATTCCGCTCTTTAAATGAAGAATCTAAAGTTTATGTTTACATTTATTTTAGCAGCATATTTAAAACTATTTTTAATAACTTTTGGAAAAATAATTATCACAAAAATGATGTGGACTAAAAAAAAGTTCAGGTGAGCATATCTCGCAAATGGTAATGTCGATGTATACATAACTTAATTAGTTTATGTGCCACTCACAATTAGCCACTCATGTGGCATACACTAATAAAGCTTTGTATACATCGACCTTACCGTTAGCGAGATATGCTGACCTGAATTTTGTTTTTAGTCCACATCATTTTTGTACAGACTTTAGTGTACAAAAAAGAAAAAATTCTGATTATTCTGTTTTGTTTTTTTAGAAAGAATATGAAATTTAAAAAAAAGGAATTTGAGCTTTTATAACGTTTAAATGTCCAAGTATCAATACCTAAAAAAATCTGGATGCAGAGCTCTAGAGCTTCATCAGCTTTAAATGGCCGGAGCTCTAGAGAATAATTTTGATATAAGTAGGAGGGTAAAAACTTTATTACAAATATTAAATCTTATGGACGTTTGTCAAGCTTGATCTGTAAATGGAGAACCCAGGCAAGAAAAGGAAGAAGTATCTTAGAATTTTTCAAAGCAAGTTTGAGAATCTAATATTTAAAGAAATCAAATCTAATCTTTAATGTATTAATTTCTTTGTATTCTGTACGAATTCAATTTTGTAATTTAGGTGTTTTTTTAATTGTATAAAACTATAGTTTTGATTTTGATTGAACTGATGTGCATATTTCATTTTCAAATAAGATTTCTGTAAAATTTACTATAAAATTATAATTATAACAAATTTAATTCTAAACTTCGAATGAGATTGTGTGTCGTTAAACAAGCAACCGAGGCGATGACGTCGCTGTTCAATAATGAAAGGTTTCACTGCGATGATTCATTTTAAAAAAATTTGCAATAGTAAACAAAATGTGTTTATATTTTTCATTATTTTTCTTGTAAGGTTGTTAAAAAAATTAATAATTTTTCATTTTATAAGTTTATTGGGGCTTTACTAAATTACTTCACAGTGCTGAAGGGTGTATTTAATATCATTAGCTTTAAAAAAAAAAAATCTATTTCGTTGTGAGAAATTTGACCCAACACACATTACACTATTTTGTTATGGTAGTCTAGCGCAAAAACTGTAGTCATCTTAAACTGCCAGCAAGAAAAGTTAGCACTATAAACTAAAAAGTTGATTACAAAAAAAAACATTTTTCAGTTACTTCTGACAATTATTTCAGCGAACGTGTTTAAAAATTCAATTAAATAAATATTAAGTTTTCTAACGTAAGCAACGTTTGACCAAATAAATTTTACCGAAGTCTTATTGCTTCTTGGGGATGTATTTTTTTATTTCTTCCAATTAAATATATATTGTATCAGGGGTTTTTTGCCGTGCACAATTGTACCTAAAAAACGAGCTGTTTTTATTCCTTTTGCTACTATAGTCTTATAACTATGACCTGAAATTTTTATTTCTTAAGTTGTAAGGCTGTTAATTGAAGAGATTTGTGTTTATTTTGTGTAATTGTGCCAAAAGCGAATTATCTTACGTTATCTTTGGGGGTTTTCAGAGGCTAAAAAATAAAAATTTTCTAGCGCCTCGCTAATCGCTCGGCGCCACACTATAAAATAATTTTAGTACCCCAATTGACCCCCAAAAACCAAAAATTTTTATGCTTCGCTCCGCTCAGCGGTCACTTTCTATAGTATACATACATATATACCGCTATTTATCTTGCCTAATGCTAATGTTATTTCAAAGTTAGTACAATATTTTTTATAAGTAATAAGTACTACACAGAAAGCAAAACAAACAATCATATTGGTTGATTTATGTACCTCCCCTCTCCTAAATTTTCCAGCCGCCTATAGCATTGGCTCGAATTTTTTTCATATAGGTAGGTAGGTACCCTAAAAAACACGGAATCGAGATGCTGCTCATGTGCTTTGGTTTAAAATGTGGGTGTAGCCAAGGGGTCTGAAAGATCTCTAAATTCCTTTTTTGTGAAATCCAGGCTTCTGCCAATGTGTGCTAATGTAATGTTTAACTAAAAAACATGTTTTTACCGCTAAAAACATTAGATAATACGTTATTAGGCCAAAAACAGTGTATTATACAGCTTTATCTACGTTTATCCCTGCTTTTTTAACGTTTTCAAAAATTAAAGGGGGGCTCCGCCCTCCCCCCCCCAAAATTTCGGGGGAGGGAAGGGCGGAGCCCCCCCCCTGAAATTTTTTTTGTACTACAATCCGTCTCCTCCCCCCAAATGAAACTCTGGGTACGTCCCTGGTAAGTATACGTCCCTGGTAAGTATACGTCCCTGGTAAGTATGAAATGAAATTAAGTTATTAACTTTGTTTAGACACCGGACCCCCCTCTAGATTTCTAACCGGTCTACCCCCGGTTGACAGCCCCTTAAAAGCTAGAGGGGTAAGAACCTCACCTGGACCCGCCCCCTAGCTTTCAAAGAGCCATTTACCCGGGGTAGCCACGCCCATAGATGAACAAGGGGGTAGGGTAGGTAGTCCACCCCCCCCTAGCCTCGAAATTTTGCCCCCCCCCCCAGCCTCGAAATTTCCCCCCCCCCCCTAGAAAAAATCCAGGCCCCTTCCCCCAAATTTTCGAATTTTTTACTCCTTACCCCCCTCTAGATTTTGAAATCTACGCCCCTCTCGGAAAAATTTTAAGTATTTTTTTATACAAAATTTTTTTCCAAAAACGTAAATTTTAACACAAATTCATGTTTTTACACGCTTTTATATCAAAATATAGTTTTTTATTCAATAAAATGTAGTTTTATCTTATAAAAAAACTATTATTAAACATGGAGAGTTGACCCGGAGTCGGAGGAAAGCGAGGGGTTAAACCCGGATGTAGGGGGGGGGGGGGGGGGGTAAAAATCCGAGAAACACATTTTACCATATCGTTTTTTTTTCTAGAATGCATTTAACCCATATCGTTTTCCGATTGTAAAGGAAAAATAGGTAAAACGCTAAATTTAGGTAAAAATGCATTTTTTATTGCATTTTGGAGCTTTTTTTGCTTAAAACTGTGGTGACCACGACTTCCCTCCTGCTAGCAACTCGCCTGACAAAAAGTTTTTTGACTTCAAAACTTAAGTTTGAAGTTAAAAGACATTTTGGAGACATTTTTTTCATTTTTTCCATTTGGGAAAGAGGTAACCCTTTTCTCATCTCAAAACTTGTGGGGGGTTAACCCCCCTCCCCAATCCCCCAGGCCCATGTATGGAACTTATCCATAATCTATTGATAATTTGGATGGGTTTGACTGCATAAAATGTTGTTTAATGCTGTTCGAATGGCGTGTATTTTTTTGTTTCATTTCAGCTCCTCTGTTGTAGTTGTTTGTAACAACTACACAGGAATTTTGTGTAAACTGTTGAATATATTATCATAGTTACACCATGCATTGATGCATGTAACAAGTCCATCTTATTCGACTAAATTAAAAAATAGTTTGGTTGTGGCTAAATAAAAAAAATTAAAAAATCACGAAACCACACACGCACACATACACACACACATATACACACACGCGCACATTTTAGACACACATGACAAATACACACATTTTGTGGGTGAATTGTTGTGTTTATTAATGTTTGAAGTGGTATAACCTGTAATATTACTTAATCTTAAGGTCAAAGCAACAGCTAATTGGGGCATAATCAGGCGATTCAACATTATATTTTATTTTTTTATTTCATGTTTTGTTTTTGATTGTAATGTTCTTCGTTTGTGTCTGCCTGTTTTTTTAAAATGTGCCTTGTATTTAAGTTATTTTTTATATTTCTTTAAAAACAAAAATATTTATGAATCCTAAATTTTTTACCTTAGGTTTTGTTTGGACACCTCGTTGACATTTTTTTGTTTTTATGGGTTTCAATTATATTACATTTAAAATTTTCTGCGTCACACTAAAAACAGGGAAAAAATTGTGGGAAATGAAAAATAAATTTTATAAAGGTGGTGATCATTTAGATCAGACATAGACAAGAGGGGCTAACCCCCTACCCTTCCCTTTTATTTATTTGTTTGTGCAGTTGACTTCTCAATTTTAACTGTATTTTATATTTTACACTGTTAAATACTGTTACATGTTATTTTTACGTCGCATTTATTTTTGCGAAATCCTGTTAATGTTTCATTCGTCTTTGTTATGTTATTTTACAAAATCCAAATAAAAAAAGTTTATTGTTTCGGTTTGTTCGATTATCAATCAATAAAAGTAGCAAATCTCAATTTTTGCAATAAATAACTCGGCTGCATGTGGCAATTACACTTACATGTAGCAGTTACTGCATGTAGCATTAGCATTATAGTGAGCATACTGTGGCCTGGTCTCCCTCCAAACCAAGCAACGTTTTATCTTTGACTTAAGAAATCATAAAAACAATGTTTGTAGTGAAAATTTTCGCTCGCATCCCTAACATTTGTAATATTGTAAACTGTACAAAAAGATTACATTTGTATTATGTACAAAAAGATTTTAACTGTCAAAAATGTTTCTAGTGAAAATTTTTGCTCGCATCCCTAATATTTGTATTGACGCTTCGTAGTTAAACCGCTCATTATGTAAGTATTAAAAGTAGCAAATCTCAATTTTTGCAATAAATAACTCGGCTGCATGTGGCAATTACACTTACATGTAGCAGTTACTGCATGTAGCATTAGCATTATATTGAGCATACTGTGGCCTGGTCTCCCTCCAAACCAAGCAACGTTTTATCTTTGACTTAAGAAATCATAAAAACGAAGTGACAAAAAAATGTTTGTAGTGAAAATTTTCGCTCGCATCCCTAACATTTGTATACTGTAGAAAAAGATTACATTTGTATACTGTACAAAAAGATTTTAACTGTCAAAAATGTTTCTAGTGAAAATTTTTGCTCGCATCCCTAATATTTGTATTGACGCTTCGTAGTTAAACCGCTCATTATGTAAGTATATCTAGCAACCAGCACGATATTTACTGTAATTAAACGGTGATGTGCGGTTTTACAGTAATTACCGTGCTGAATGCCGGCTATACTTACTGTTAAATGAAAAGATGAGCGGTTTAACTACGATGTGTTTATACTGTACAAAAATATTTTAACTGTCAAAAATGTTTGTAGTAAAAATTTTCGCTCTGTATTGCTACGAAAGCAACAATTGGTATTAATGAAACCAAGCAGGTTTAAAACTTTAATATTAAGCCTATAAGCCTATGCTAAACAAATTCGGTTGTAAACGAAAGATATTAAACAAATTAAAGTTAGATTATGGCCACCCGCTTCATATCGTGACCACGTCCTTTTCTGAACTAAGCGAATCTACTTCTCACGGTAACTTCGCATTTTTGTATACAGGGCTTTTACGGTGACATGAAAATTAACTTAATTGCAAATGCGTTTGTTATAAAACGTTGTTTAAATGCAAACAAATGTTTTAAGGCTTGTTCATACTTATGACAAAACGTCTTTTGGACAAAGGACAAAAGTTCTTCGGATTTTATCTAAAGGACAAACAAAGAAAAAGTCCAAAGGACTACGTGTCCTTTGGACAAAGAATAAATTTCAAGTCGCATTCATACTTCGTCCGCTTTGGCTTGTCCACAGGACTTTTGGCTTTTGTAAAATTGTCCTATTGTCCTTCAGATTTTGTCCTAAGTATGAAGCAGCCTTTAATCAAAGCCCTAAATGAAGCTAAATTTTATAATGGGTTTTTACCGCGGTAACTATCACATTCTACGCGTATATTTTTTGTGACATTAGCAGTGATGTTGTACCAAATACTTTCATAACGAGCAGCCTGATGAGGGCATCCGTCGCATTAGCAACTCAGTAATCATAACAATTTCAATCTTGCGTTTAAAAAGGTAATGCAGCAGAAATTTGCCAAAACGCTGTTTGTGTTAGTGTTAGAATTGCTGACGCTTTCGCATTTTTAAGACACTCCTTGGTGGTTTTTTTTAATGTAATTTAAAAACCATTTTTGTGCAATATTTAATTTTGAAAACATAAAAAGTCGTTTCCGACTAAAAACGCAACATTCAATAAAATACACAAAATACTCCATTAGTGAAAAATATTAGCATAAATTGTTCAAGAAGTGATATAACATAAAATAATATAAATTAAAAAACGTTTAGGATTTTAATCAAAACATCACAAAATACAGATCTCTTTTTTACTGCAAATTTTACATAATTAAGAAAGTTAAAATTTCGAAAAAATAAATTAAAAGGCACTACAAAGCATAAAATCAGGTACGTAAAGTACACAAGCCAGATCACGATAAAGTTAACTCAAAAGGCACATTTTTAATAAAACAAAACCCAAAAACAGGCTAAACGTTTGGCGTTTAAAATCATGCTTAAAACTTGCTTTGAATTTTAAAGTAGCTAATTATATTTTAATGCGTTACTTGAACAAATGATTCGCTTAATTGTTGTGTTTAGCTGTTTTTGGTGTCATTTTTAATTCATTCGTTTGAAATACAGTAAAATAAATATTAATAAATAATACAAAAGCTAAAAATGCATGAATAAACAGAGTTTCAGGATGCGTCACAAAAACAAAATCCAAATAAATGAACAACGCAAGTTGGTTGATATTCGGTAAGAAAACACGGTTGTTCAATATTTCGGTTACAAAACAGTGATTTGAAAAGTGAACAAACAAATAATTCTGACCAATAAAACTTTCCTAGAATAGGCCATAAATGCACTGAATAGTGTGAATCACTGCAAGATATTATATCTATTATTCCGAATTGTAATAATTTGTTTGTTCGTATATAATTTTATATACTAGTAGTTAAACGTTGAGCATTTGGTTACAAAAAATAATTACCATCTCGTTCTGTAAAACGTTTTAATCAGTACTCACATCTTCTGGCTCTTTATAGAGCAGCAACTCCTTCAATTCTGAAACGTAAATAAAACAGTTATAGATTTAAGTAGTTAGTAAAAATTTTCTTGTGCCCTAGAACAATTGTTTGTTGAACAAATCCCATTAACGGATACTTCACTTGATACAGTATCAATTAATTATTAGTATTAATTATACGTCGATATATGAAATAGAATTTATAATTAGTAATAAATTCTATAAAATAAATAGTAATACATCCAAGTAGGTGGCGCAATGGCAGATTTTACGTCTGCATACTGAAGGTCCTTGGATCGAGTCCCCGCTGAGACACACTGCATTGTGATAATATTCTTTGTTAATATTGCTATATGTAGTATTTGGTTGCAAAATTAGTGCTGAGTAACATCGGCCTTGCGTATCCTGCTTTATACGAAATAAATAAACTTTTAAACATAAACTGAAAAATTCTAAATTTAAATATGAGTCATTACAATTCAAGTATTAGCAGATAAAAACTGACTACCAATTGGCCAAAATTAGAAGGTAAAAACTTATATAATTAATAATAACTAAATAAATCTCAAATAAAAACCTTGCCAAACAATTTATTTTTATAAGATAAATAATTAAGTTACCCATAATAGCCAGCATAATTTTCTTCCGAGCGCCGAAAGGAATGTTATTTAATTTACTGAGATTTTGAAGATCAGTTTCTGTCAATGTAAGGAAAATATTTAGATCAATCTAAAATTATAAATAGATTAAGTATAGGCATTATCAAAATCTTTAATTGGTAGGTTTTTTAATGATAATAGGTTTTAATATCTGCAAAAATACAATGTAATGTACAATCATGTACAATATACATAAGATGTGCAATGGATTTAGGGCAGACCATGACCAGTTTTCTACACGTCAAAAAATTCTATAGTATTTCTTATCTATTAAGCTGTATTTAGTAACTGTATTTTTAAACCAAAAAACTTTTATTAAAGTTTTAGACATTTTTGCTTATGCGTTAAGTCTTAAGCTTATTATTATGTTGCGTTTTTCTTATCTCTATTCTTTGTGCTTGTAGTGTATTTTTGTTTTTGTAAATATTTGGTCATAAAGATATTGAACCTAAGGCGAAATATATAAAACACGGCACATTTTAAATCAAGTGCATTATCTAAATATATTTAGATCCGTTTGTTCAAATGTTGAAGAGCTAAAAAAGAAATATAAAACAGTTGATCTTATTCAGTTAGAACATCAAGAATGAACATGGAAAGTTGAAGCATCTTTAAATAACCATGCTAACTTTGCATATTCACACCATTTCTTTATGGCCATGGTCTATATACGTTTAACTTGTTACAACGTACAGCAAAAAGATCTTCTACAGAGTAAGAAATGCGGTGCTGAACTTCAAAGTATTAATGTAATGTCGGTATGAATTTATTAAAAGCTGTACCTCTTCCTTTTCAAAGACTGGAATGTGTTGCCCAAGATTTTTCCAAGTGAGATAATCAGCAATATCTATTTCCTCAAGTTTCTTGTTTTGAATGAGTTCTTTTATGCCTATAACAGAATAATATAAAAAAGGCGTTTGTCAGCTTTTTTCTACTTGGATCAAAATGCCTTTTGCAGAATTGTTTTCCACTAGGAAATGACATTTTAAAACAATATTATTCAAATTAAATAATTAATTTTACACAAAAAAGTGAACAAATAACTTAATCAAAATCAGAGTTTTGGGTTGTCTTTTGGGTAGTTTGGATGAACCGAGATATTTAAGTATCCATAAAAAACTGACACAAAAATTTGTATACAATGTTAATCAAATTATTAACCTTGGATCTAAAAATTTATTGTAGGCGGTACGATAGAAAAATATATTTAGTTTCGCAGTGCCAAATTTCCATTATTGTCCGACAGATCCAAATTCTCTACTTACGACTTACTAAACGGCGTTTGCCGGTTTTTACTCTTTTTTAAAGATGAATTCTATCAGGGTGAAAATTGCTAGGTGGTAAAGTAACCACTCGTTCTTCGAAAAAATATCACGTGGAGAAAAAGAAGCAAGAGAAAAATTTAAAAAATTGGGGAAATTATTTTTTAACAACATTTTTTATTATTTTTACTCTCGCATGTTTATTCTTTATTTCTTTCTGACGGTGAGAGGTTACGCCCTGAATTTCAGCCTAAAGGATTTTAATTTAGTAGTATAAATTGTTACTGTGCACTTCAATGCTTTGATGTTAGATTATAAAAAAACTTATCTGTATAATACAATGTTTTACCTGAAGGTTTGTTGCTAACAAAATCCAATGCAGTTGTTGTTTCTTGGAATCTCACAACTTTCTGGCGTTGTTGATCAACTTCTGAAAATCAAATTCGTTAAACAAAACAAAAACTGACCATACACAATTGGCTTGTTTCGATTTCTTTTTTGCAATTTTTAAAATTTCGTTTTAGGACAACGACGAAAGTTTAACTGTACCTGATGTCCAGAAGGTGGACGCTGAATAAAGTGTGTTTTTACATGAAAAAAATGTTACAAAATTAGCACCGTTGTGAAAAAAAATTATCAGGAAAATAAATTAAGTTTAATATACGCAGTGTGTGTGCGTGTTTGCGTGTGTGTGTGTGTGTGTGTGTGTATGTGTGTGTGCACACAATAGAATGGTTTGTGCATAAAACGTACTGATTCTCGCGGAGTTACTTAGCTCCCCGATGCCGGTGGTGTTTGGAAACTGGGAGTAGACTGTGTCCCTCAGCTCCTGCTTCTCCTCCTGTGAGTTTCCAGCGTCCGTTTGAGAAGAGACTCCCAGCCCTTAACAGGTTAATTAAACAATATTGCAATGTTTCCTTCCTTTAATGTTGACTTCTTTGGTTTTTTTAAAATAGTCTTTCCAGTATAAAAAGCGTCCTTCTTTAGTAAGGTTTGGTACCTTGCTTGGTATGGCATATAATATTTATTTTGATTCGAAGATGATCATTGCCGCAGCTGTTAAACGCTCCTTCAACAACTTTCCATTGTTACTCGACGAAAACGGTCAGTGGTCATCATTTTAAGTCGCCATAATTTATTGAATGATTTGACAATAAAACGTATCCGAGCTGTTTGAAATCAAATTTGAATAAAAAGCTCACTATTCGAGACGTAACACAAATAAATTAAATTTAGTAGGTATTGTGTTACTTGAGTTAATTAAGTATATTAAAATAAAAAACTCGATCATACCGATATCGGAAAGACCAGCTGACAAAATGGCGCCGCTAGCGCTTTTGCTGAATCCGGCACCACTGAAGTCGCTGCATGGATATCGCATGCCCGTAGGGTACTGCTGCATTTCTAAAAAAAAAACACCATTTCTAATATGTTCCATAAACTTGACCACTGTCGAGTTTATCCATGAGCAAACGGTTAAACAATAAACCATTCCCGTTTGGCGCATGGATGTGACACAGCACAACTTTCACACTTTAACCCCAGGGCACCACCAGAGCCAGTCAAACAAACAATTCACTTTAATCAATAGACTATTTCGACATAAGGCGTTTTACACAGTAAAATTCCAATACACATTAGGCCGAAAGTTGAATTTAAAATAATATTTAAATGAAAACTTCTATTAATTTTGCAGTGTAAAATAACGTGTAAACACTAAAGGAAAAATATAAATTTGATTGGATTTGTAATAATGTAGTTATTAATGTTTAATTTTGTAAAAACGCGAACATAAAAAATAAAATTACGATCATACCGAGCACCGAATATATAAGTAGGATTTTACTCGTTAGTCAGCAGATGGTCTTATGGTCTAGTGGTTTAAAGTGGTCGGTACTAGACTGCAAGGTCGGGAGTTCAAATCCCAATGAAGTTCATTTTTCATTTTTTGTACGGGACGTATAATTTATACTTAGTTTTTTTTGTGGTAGATAGAATATAGCTGCATAATACTTACTTGGTGGTTTTTTTTAGAAAAATTGTTTTTCGGACGATTATTTACATATAAAATCCACAACAATAATGAAAAACAATATTTCTTGGAGGATTTTTAATTAAAAAATCAACCATACTATTATATCAAAAATATTATTATATTATATTAAACAATAGACTCCAAGAAGCTTTTTACATTACAGCACTTTGGTTCTAATTTTTTTGTGCCTATAGCAAAATATCTACATTAAAAATCCAATATCTACATCAATCACTAGCAGATCTATTTTCTTTCTTATTTTATTAATACCAATCAATAATCAATTAATTGATTTTTTTTTCAAATACCTATCTAAAAAGATCTGATTTTTTTTATTAAATTCAATTTTAATAAGTTTAAATGAAATTTTGATAAGTTTAAATTCCCGTTATCAAAAATAAAAAAGGAACTTCTTTCGGATTCGAACTCCCGACCTTGCAGTCTAATGCCGGCCGCTTCAAACCACTAGACCATCAGACCATCTGATGACTATCGAGTAAAATCCTACTTATATTCGGTGCTCGGTATGATCGTAATTTTATTTTTTGTGTTCGCGTTTTTACCAAATTAAACATTAATAACTACATTATTACAGATCCAATCAAATTTACATTTTGCTTTTAGTGTTTTCACGTTATTTTACACTGCAAAATTAATAGAAGTTTTCATATAAATAATATTATTTTAATTTCAACTTTCGGCCTAATGTGTATCGGAATTTTACTGTGTAAAACGCCTTATGTCGAAATAGTCTATTTTAGCAATTTTTCAATTTTAATATGCTAAATATTTTACTTCTGTGAGCTGCTACTCTTTCTTCATCTCCAAGGAATTTTCGCCTACTGATTACCCGCCAGTCCCGATCACACCTAGAATTAGGATTTTTGTTAAAATCAAACTTTTATAAATAATCGACATCACAATTTCAATCATTTTTAATGTTGAACTATAAACAGTTTGTACCTTTTTTTAATTTGCTCGTGAACTTTTGCCCTCTATTACCTCGAAAACATGGACATTTTAGCAATTAATTTGTTCATCTGCAACCAATTAATAGTTAGGGTAGTGCATTTAATTTCGGCACTTTACAATCAATCGATTGATTCTCAGTCAAAAAATCATCATTTTCAAAAATTTAAAAGCCTATCATTATCTCCAGACAGTTTTCTTTAATTTAAGCTTCTATTTGTTGTTTAACGTGTAACTGGCAAAAAGTTACAGCTAAAATGCCAACTGGGGCCTGTTTCATAAAATACTGGTCTTCGTAAATTACAAGTCTATCAATAACTTTTTTTATTCTGAACCATTTGCTTTGAAATTTGAAATGAAAAAAGATTATATGCCATGTGCAAACTATTTAAAATTTCATGTACGTAGCTGTTGTGTGTTTAAAGTTATTCCAGTTTTAAACTTTGGCCACTTGTAATTTTTCACAAGTTCTCAAAAGAAAAATTTACCATACTCCGAGTAGGGTAAATTTTTCTTTTGAGAACTTGTAAAAAATTACAAGTGGCCAAAGTTTAAAACTGGAATAACTTTAAACACACAACAGCTACGTACATGAAATTTTAAATAGTTTGCACATGGCATATAATCTTTTTTCATTTCAAATTTTAACGCAAATGGTTCAGAATAAAAAAAGTTATTGATAGACTTGTAATTTACGAAGACCAGTATTTTATGAAACAGGCCCCTGGTATCAAATTGAGCAAAATTTGGAAAAAAAGTGCATTTAATTTCGGCACTTTTTAAAAGGACCCCCTTAATCGAGTTTAAGTGAAGTGCTATGACCCCTACACATTTCAACGTTTTTTTTTAACTATTTACAACTACAATTTAACACCCGACCACTAAATTCAACCCGTTTTTACCTACAACAATAGTGTGCCGAAATTACACTATTTTATTTTATAACGATAGCTCACCACAGACGCAACGTAGAACCACGGGGACTAAAAATTCGGAAAAAAGACTAAATTCAACCAGGACAGTTTAATTTTTAAACCAATTTATTGCGTAATCATGAAATACCCATGTTCTAAAAACGAGTAACAATTTTTTTTAATTATAAATCACACAATTTCACATGAAAATATCATAACATAACAAATAAAAAGCTCACGACAGTCATCTACATATAATCAGCTCTCATTTGAGCTATCAAACGTCGTATTCCGTCCAGGATTACCAAAGATATAGTCCAAAATCAAAAATGCCCAATTAGGAAAAGTGCCGAAATTAAATGCACTACCCTATTTGATTTTTAGCCTGGTTTAAAATAATTGGAGAAGTCTGCTGAAATATTACTGCAATTATTAGTAATATAGGTACACTTACACTCTACCGTTGCAAGCAAAAGTTTCACTTGCGTTGATTCGAGTATAATGAAATCATGAAAAGCTGAGAAAAATTAATATAATACAACGGCTAAAACAAAATAATGGTGTTGCCATTATCTTAAAGTCTTACATTAGGAAAAAGGAAAAAAAGACACACTGCTATTTTCATCTTTTGTTTCTATGTTTTTGTAAGGCAAAGTGAAGAACATGACAAAAACTGACAAATTGATCTATTTGGTTGCGCATTTAACAATTTATATCCTGTTTTAAGCGAAATAAACTAACTTAAATTTAAAAATTTGAATTATAAATGCAAGTAAGTAACTTACTCATTGGAGGGGCTTTCTTCCCGGTACTCGGCGGCCTTAGTGACTGAGTCCAAGGCTGTGTCCGTGACGGATGTGGCCGATAATTTTCTTGGGGCCTGCGGAGCTCCGGAGCGTTTCTCTTCCCCGTTTTTGTCTGCGGAAAATCGAGGGGTTGGATCTTCGACGACCGGGGAGCTGAAGTGTGTCTGAGGCGGAGCCGAAGGCGGGAAATGATGCTGATTGGGCGTGGTAAGAAAGCTCGACAGACTCTGATTGGACGTCTGCTGGACGGGGTACTGACTTTGACTGCTGCTCACCGCCGTATGACCGGTGAAGGCGCTCAAGAAATTCGCCACTTGAGGATTGGTATTCGGAGACACTATAACCGTGTTTTACTTGCGACACGAATTTTTTACGCACACAAAACTAATAAAACTAATAATAAACAGTCGCAACGATCCAGCTCGTTCAAATCCAGCCAAGTTAATCCTATACAAGCATTTTCAAAAAATTTTGTCAAAAACAGCTAATAATAATTTTTTGTGCTTTCTCATACTTTGTGATGAACTGAAGGGTTTATTCATTATTACATGGCGATAACATCTCAGCAATACTAAACATTATATAACAAAATAGTTAAGTTAATAAAAAAAGCTATGCAGTACTACATGAACTCTTGGCATCACAATAGTTATCTGAAAAAGTTATTATGGACTTACTGGGAAGCATGTATCCGATGGGCGTGGGGCTCAAGAGCATGCCGTTGGGAGAAACGGATCCAGCCGAGTTGGCGCCTAGGTTTTGAAACATCCCCGCGGATAGAGTCTGCTGCTGAGCCATTCCTTAAAAATTAAATAAAAGGTATATTATTTCTTTAATAAAAAAAACGATGATTTTGATGTTTAATACAAAAAAACTGCGAAAACAATCGTGTTAATTCTTTATTTTTTGAGAATATTGTGTCAAAAGTATTTCATGAAACAATTTGATTTCGCGTAAGGACCGCGGACTAAAAATTTAGTTATGCTAGGCAGGTCTTTATTTTGTATGCATAAATTTATTTTTCACAATTTAATGGCCATTTTAGAAATATAACCACTAATAATACTTTTTTTATGTGAAGGCATGTTTGGCCTTTGTTTCAATGGTTTATTGTCTTTAAACAAATCAAAACAGTTATCATTTTCATCCACAATGTATTTAAACACAAGAAATCTAAAAGTATCACTATGCAAATTCATCGTATATGAAATGAAAGAATGAGTTCCTATGATTTTAACACGTGTTTCAACCGTGTGTCACATAACAATCGTATGTCAGTTACGGAATGTAAACACTGTTCAACCTACCACATTGAAAATTTCTACAATTCCTCAAAACTAACACAGATTAATTCCAGCATAATCACGTTAAAACCAATGGTTTCAGGAAAAACTAAAAATATTGCCAACAATGATTACCGGGAAAAGACTGTTGGAGTGGTGCGAGGAGTTCCTTCAGAAGATCACCGTAATCTTCACAACGCAGATTCTCAGGCTTTTCCTGCGATAAAAGGCGACTGCGCAATGTGTAAACATTTTCCGCGAAACACTCCAAACCCTTCACTGTGATGGTCTGAAATGATTTTTAAAAAATGTAACCATAGCCCAAAAGACTAAGAACGTTTTATTCACACATGTCGCAAAATTAACACAGATCCAGACCATTCAATTTTTAGATTTTACTCCGATTTAATGGCGCTGCATGTTGTTTTACATAAATTGCTTAGTTGTAATTTACATAAAACAAGGGTTCTCAAAGATTCTATCTTTGTTTTTTTTTTGAAAATGCGTTTTTCATTCAGTGTAAGAAAAATTTCAAGCATTGTTGACTTTGTGCGCGGTTTTAATTGAAAGATTAAAATTGAATTGATTTTTTGCGATTGTAATAAAATATTCCACTGCTTACTTTAGACTCCATTCCACTTTTGGGTTTAACGCTGACAGTGAGGTTAAGTTCAGTTTCAAGCCTCTTTACATCCATGGGGTTAAAAGGAATGTCTGCCTTCAATTCAAATGTCATCACTAATGGCAGTAAACCCTAAATGAAAAATTAATTCGTTTTAAAGGTGCAATATATATATATTTTTACAATTTAAAATTTTCAAATATTCTTAAAATTCAAAGGCTTGTTCGATAGTGTCATTAAACCTGTGTTTTAATGACTATGTTAATCTTAAAAACTTACGATTTATTGAGGCTTCAAAATCAAAGGTTTTGATTAAGACAGTGTTTTTGACGCAGTCTAGAAGTAAACATATGTTTTGGTTGTTGTTGTTGTTGCATTACCTGAAACATCTCCTTTACGCAGATTATACAAAAGCCAGGAGGGGCGAAAAATTTTACCCCCATGGTATAAACAGTTGTATGTTTTTGGTATAAACAGTTGTACTTTTCACCTAATGTGGAATTAGTGGAATTGTTAGTAAATTGTACGCTTACGATGATCATTTTTCTGGCTTTAAGCACGGCGTCCAAGGTTCCCGAGATGACGAAGCTGGTGGCGGGTCGGTCCCGATGGGGGTAGGCGATGCGGGCCCCGGTCCGATTGGAAATAACGGCCATATTGTGATCGCCCGGCCCCAAGACCGTCGGCTGCGTGGGGGTGAGGATTTCCAGAGAGGTGGTGCACGTGGGTTCCGCTCCCTTAACAAAAAAATTAGGTGTATACTCAACTAACTAAATAGGTTTTATTGTTTCACAGGGTTCATATACCCCGAACATAAAGTCAGCTTTAAAATCAATCGCTTTACTAACTAGCGAAATTCTACTTCTATCACTATGAATCCCATATGGTGGAATTTTTAAACATTTAAAGGCTGGTTCATACTTTGTCCAAATTGACTAAAAGGCAACGTCTAAAGGACAAAATCCAACAAGAAAAAATCAAAGAAATTTTTAAACACGTTCATACTTCTTCCAATGGACAAATCCAAAAGACTTTTGAACAAGCCAACAGTCATTTGGACAATTTCAAAAAGGTTCCCGGAATCTTCGTCTTTTACATTACGTCTTTTAACATCTCGTCTTCTACAACTCGTTGTTGTTGAGTTTGCCAGTTTCCAGGGTTTTCATCAACCCTGGTGTGGTCCGTCCGGCACGCCTCTCGCCTTCCTCACCCCCTCTTCCCACTCCCGGAGGAGCTCAGCAACCGCTACGGGGTTTGCCCAAAGGTCCTCTGGTCCCAGTGTCGTATTGATGTGTGTGCATGTAAAAAGGTGTTGTGTTGTGTGTGTTTGTGTTTTGCATAGCGGGCAGTTTGGTGATGTGTGTTGTGTTGGATTGATTTTGTGTAGGTAGGAGTAGAGGAAAGGAGATTTCCCTGCCCTGAGTTGGGCGAGGGTTTCTCTGCTATTGGGCGAGGAAGATTTTCTTCCTCGTTGCTTATTGCTGGTGCTTTTGTTTGAAGTATTGGGTTTATTGGAGTGTTATTTAATGTGGTTTGGTACTGTGTTTGTGTGGATTTGTTGTTTNANTNCNTTGTANTNTTTGTNTNTNANT
>JASAMX010024405.1:0-46867 GCA_030248175.1 Microlaimidae sp. YZB2_3 | reverse complement strand
TTACATGAGAAAAAAGTCGAATTATATAAATTGCCTTTTAGAAAACCAAACTCACTGTGTTTGCATATCAATAACTAACTAACAAGTATATTTTTGTTAACCGCTGGGAATTAATTAATTTCGATAAGTAAAGTTTCATATCATATATGTTATAGGAGTTATAGTTAAAAGGAATACAATTAAATCTAATATTTCAGTACCGTTAACATCTCTATTCAAATCGATGGACATCTCATAGTTCATTGGTGGGGCTGGATCACTCCACCGCAGAAATGGCAACTTTACCGCCGTGGCTACGCGCAGATGGACTCCTTTGACTCTGGACAAACGATCTAGATGGGTTTTCTTTCCATCCGCAAAAGTCACATCTTTCATTAGAATAAGTGGTGCTCCGCGATTCCATACGGCCACCTTAACTCAATGTTTATTCATTGTTATAAAGTTTGTGGGCCTTAAAGCCGTTCTAACACACTTATATTATAAAAAACAGCATCATCACCTTCATGTAATTCAAACAACAAACTATAATGTAACAGCGTTATTAGCTATTTTAATTTTAACTAAGTTATGAAAGCTTTGCAACAAAAACATAACTTTTACAAAACAACAGAAAACTTTGATATTAGGATTTTATTTAATAAACGTTAAAAAATTCAATTACTTTGTAAATATTCACAAAATGAAATCCCTTGATAAACCATAAGGTTTTAAATAATTAGGTGTTTATGCAAATTTTTGTTTCTTGGTTTTCAAAACGCAATTAGATAAACTTTTATATAGGCAACAAAACTCTTTAAACCCGTAAAACAATATGGAAAATTTGATTATTCTTAAATTAATCACACCAGTACTTCTAAAATAAATTTTGTTAATATGTCGCGTAATTCAGAAAAAATAAACTTTAAAACTAGGAAATGGAACAATGTAATAATAATATGATGATAATAAATTTTGATTATTTTTATTTATTATAAATCAATCATAATTGTAACACAATGCATTAGAATAACCTTTATATTGCTTACATTTTTTACCGATCCTGATGACTCGACGTTCATGACATTGATGGTGTAAGTTTTTGCAGCTATATTAGTCTAAACATTAAAAGCAAATCATTAAAATCTACAGACGATTGGACAAATAGATTATGGTTAAGTTTCTTTTTAGTGAATCTGAAAAAAATAAAAGCAAAAGAAATTGTTCATTATTGGCAAATTAATTTCCCATTTGCTGCCCCAAATTTCAGCTCTACTTTCCTTCGGACTCTAAATCTCCAAAAGTCCTCCGTTTCAACATAAAAATTGTCTATAACATACGATAGATACTCAATTTGTTTACACCAACATGTCACCTGACTCACCACAGTTAGAAATCGTTGTATTAAAGTTGACAGTCGATGTTTTCAGATGTCCATAGATATCATGGTTATATAGCAATGGAAAAAATGTTTCGTCTTTATTTTTACAAGTGTGTACAGCCGTTCAGTTTAATGCACGCCTGCTTATATTATCTGTATACAAACCTATGTGTAATCTAAATCTACACTTCAATTCACAATCTATAATCCGAGAATTTCATAAAACTATAACTGCCTTCCTCAAAGCAGTAAATAAAACGAAATGGGCCAGCGCGCAGATATCGTGCTCAAAGTGATTGCTCCATAATTGCGCATTGTTTACTGACAAAAACTAAAGGGAATAAATGGTTGCGAACGCATTTCCCATATTTCAACCTTATTTATGCGAGAATTAATGATAAAAAAATAT
Organism: Microlaimidae sp. YZB2_3; assembly: GCA_030248175.1. NCBI lineage: Eukaryota > Metazoa > Nematoda > Chromadorea > Desmodorida > Microlaimidae > Microlaimidae sp. YZB2_3. The sequence continues at coordinate 45,101 of JASAMX010024405.1, read as the reverse complement.
TAATTTAATTAATAAAATTAATTTAACTTGCATTAATCATACTGATCGGTTCAGCTTCTGATTCTGGACATTCCAAAAAACACTGAGACATGCTGATTGAGTACGGCGTTGTCAATGCATTTCGTACTACGTCAACTGCTATCATCGCGTATTTAGTTTCTTCTGTCTAAAAAATATTATATATTTAATTTATTAATGTTGAGATTTTTTATATCTTTGAATATTTACACTACTACAACTCTCAAAATTTCAACGCTTGCAGAACACCAATTATGATATTATTAAATCGACATCTTCACTTTTCTGATTTGATCTTGAGTGTGAATTTTTCTAAAATATGTAAGAATTGATTAATTATGGCACAGAAAAATCTTAAGGAATCGTGTATTCTTAACTTTTTTATAAAAACAAGTGTAAAATTACTTATCTAAATTCAGTGTAAAAATTTTAAAGTAAATAGCGTGAAACATGTAAAATAATCAAATAAGTTTAACTTTGTTTTAGAAATTATTGGCAAGTTTATTTTTGTAAAATTTTAGCCGCTCGTACACATGAATTTTTATTGTTTATTTACTAATTACCAATCAATCATTAAATTCAAATGTGAAGATTTTTAGTCATTTTCTCATTAAATCAAAGCAAGTTCTGACGGTAAAACATGTTTGACGTTTTTTAAACAATCTAAGTGTTCCTATGCCAAGATCTGAAAAAGATGGTACGGGGTCTTTGGAGCCACAAGCAGGGAACTTGGAGCCGTGGAAATTTTTTGGGAACTTGGAGCCTTTAAGAAAAAATTTGTTTGGGGTTAGATTTAGGCTTCGCTTAGGCTTAGGAAAACGTTTTAGTGATTTTTATTTTCGGCTACAAATTTCCCACCTACGGTTCCAAGTTCCTTATTTTTGGCTCCAAGTTCCAGCTCCAAGTTTCCAAAGCTCCATCGACCCTAAATCGAAAAACATATTTATCTATTAAATTCAAAAAGTTATTTTATCAACACATATTATATATGTGTTTCGGGTCTTGAGAAACACGAATGACACACGTTCAAGAAATAAAATTATTTTGTCTTATCAGAAATTAGCACAAAAACTTTGAGACAATTAGCTCATTTTTTAAAGTTATAATACTTTCGGCCGATATAAATAATAAGTACAAAAAGCTTTCAGCTTTCTATGGGTAAACCTAATTTTACCTAAAACAGAAAGCTTTAGTATGAAAATTATATACCATTTTTGGCAGAAAATTTAATATTTAAAAAGTTTTTTTTTAATTTATACTGAAAAAACAGCACGCAGCATTTCATTGGTGGTGCGGGAGCGCCACGGGCGATTTAGCCCCGCGGCGCCGCGCCAACCATTATTAGAAACCGTGGGTAAATTTTGAAAATCAGAACCTTCTTCTTCTTCTTCTTCTTCTTCTTCTTCTTCTTCTTCTTCTTCTTCTTCTTCTTCTTCTTCTTGTTCTTCTTCTTCTTCTTCTTGTTCTTCTTCTTCTTCTTCTTCTTCTTCTTCTTCTTCTTCTTCTTCTTCTTCTTCTTCTTCTTCTTCTTCTTCTTCTTCTTCTTCTTCTTCTTCTTCTTCTTCTTCTTCTTCTTCTTCTTCTTCTTCTTCTTCTTCTTCTTCTTCTTCTTCTTCTTCTTCTTCTTCTTCTTCTTCTTCTTCTTCTTCTTCTTCTTCTTCTTCTTCTTCTTCTTCTTCTTCTTTTTCTTCTTCTTCTTCTTCTTCTTCTTCTTCTTCTTCTTCTTCTTCTTCTTCTTCTTCTTCTTCTTCTTCTTCTTCTTCTTCTTCTTCTTCTTCTTCTTCTCTTCTTCTTCTTCTTCTTCTTCTTCTTCTTCTCTTCTTCTTCTTCTTCTTCTTCTTCTTCTTCTTCTTCTTCTTCTTCTTCTTCTTCTTCTTATTATTATTATTATTATTATTATTATTATTATTATTATTATTCTTTTTCTTCTTCTTCTTCTTATTTTTCTAGGCTATTTTTTAATTTAATTTAAAAAAGTGGTAGACTAGCCTTGAAAAATGCTCTAAAAATAGAGCAGTAAAAAGGGGCGATTTTTCCCCGGGCGTATATTTAGACAGAAAAGATGTGGAATAGTCTGAGATGGACATTATGTGCACTATAGGAAATTCGCATTTGGTTTGGGCAGCTGCTCACTGAATATAAATTTCTACCAAATGATAATGATTTGTTTATACTTTGAGCTAATCACACAGAACTGTTGCATTCTTTTTAGTCTGATGAAATGTCAATTGAAAAAAAATCATACTCACAGCAATTCTTGACAAGCACGAAATCGCCACTTTTTTTAAATTTATAGTTGTTTTTTACACATACAAATACAGCCTTCTAATTGAAAAAGTTGCGATTTCGCGCTTGTCAAAGATTGCTGTGAGTATAATTTTTTCAATCGACAGTTTATCCTAAAAATGCAACAGTTTGGTGTGATTAGCTCATTGTATAAACAAATTATTATCATTTGGTAGAAATTTTTGTTCAGAGAGCAGCTGCAAATTTCCTATAGTCCACATAATGTCCATCTCAGACTAGTCCACATCTTTTCTGTCTAAACAATACGCCCGGTGGACAATCGCCCCTTTTTCCTGCTCTATTCTTAGAGCATTCTTCAAAGCTAGTTTTAGAATTTAAGATGGAGTATATTAATGCTTTTTATATTCATTTTTATCAGTTCTTTCTAAAAGTTTTGACTTTACTGCTGAAAAAAAATAAAAAAAACTCTAATTTAATTTAACCCATTCCCGTGATTGCCTTTTCCTCTGTTACAAGTGTGAAACCTTCGTATGACCTAAGTTATTCTTTCGACACACATAATTTTTTTGCGCGAATAGGGCCCAGTGAGCGATCAAATTAAGTCGCAGATTTTATGTTGTTGATGAAAAAAAAAATAGAAAAAGAGAAAAAATAAACACAATGAAATGATGAAAACAGAAGAATTAAACTATGCATAAACTATGCTTAGTATGATATTAATTCTGTTATCTGATCATTAAAAAAAAAAAATTGAAATGGTTAGAGCTGTACGGTAAGCTGTACGGTAGAAATACGCAGATTGTTCTCACGGATACAGTGTATTACGGTGGATATGTTGTAAAAATTAGCATAATGCTACCGTGCAGCTTTATCCATTTCAATTCGCTCGCTCACTGGGCACTAGGCACTATTCGCGCACAAAAATTATGTATGATTTAAGTAAGAGTTAGGACATGTGTAGACATTTACCGCGGTTTACCGCGGTAAGTTTGCGACATTTGTCATACGAAAATACCACCACCGTAAGAATGGAGGAAAAGGCCATCACGGGAACGGGTTAAGTTTAATTTCTACCGTAAATGTCAATCTCGAAGCAGTTTCAATAGCTAAAGCTTCGTCATAGAGGTGATTATTTATATTTGGTGTTTCAATAGTATAGATAAGTCCTTTGTCATCGTCAGTCACCCAAGACGGTTTCTAAAATTCAATAAATTTTAAATTTTTCGACACTGCCTTACATATCTTGAACCAGATATATTTACTGCCTGGAAAATATTTATTTACATATCAATCTTTGTTTTACATTTTTCCGTCTTATACCTATTTATTTGTTGTGTCATCGTTGTTTATGACAATCATCTACTTGAACTATTATATAAAAAAGTATTCAGTAGTAAATAATATATAGTAAATAATATATAAGAAAAATTTTTTAAAAAAATTATGGTAAGAAATTTACCTTCGGTAGCCCCAAAATCATCCAGGCCCAACCATCACCGTATTTTTCGTTTTTCTTTGCATAATTTACTATTTTTCTGCAAAAAATTTCCTCATCACAGAACAACAAAACAACTCGTATTCCTAAAATGCTAGATTTGTAGATGATATGCATTTTTATGCTATTACGATTTATAGATAAGATAAAACGAGTTAAATTCGATGAGAAGCTACATATTAGCAAAACCCGATGTAAAAAAAATTAAAAACTAGAAAGACTAACCGAATGTATAAGTAATTTTTTTTTAAATTAAAGTTTACAACAAATGTGAAATAATTTTAAGCATTAAACATTACAAACTGCTCCCTGATAAAAAAATATTGCTTTATTGTATTTTTATTAGTTTTTTTCGGCAAGAGAAATGCGTATTTGTTTTAAAGCTAAAGTCTTCCAGGCTAAAATTAGAGGCGCAACCGCTCTCCGCCAGGGAGAAATAAACAATAAACCCCTGAGCGGGAAAAGTTTTAAAAAAAGTTTTCAGCGGTTATGTAACCAATTATTATTTAGTTACGTCATGTGTTTCTCTGCACGTGATATTTTCTCAAAAAACGAGTGGTTACTTTACCACTCATCTATTTTCACCCTGATAGAATTTATCTTTAGTTTAAGGCTTTTTCTGGTGTAAACTACGAGTTAGAATAATACTAAAAACTAATATTGCAAAACACTTTTCCCACCTAGAGACTTAAGAGGAGTTTAAAAATGCCTTTTTGATTTTAAAGTAAATAGCTAATAAAAATTGTTAAAATAATGTATTTATTTTTTAACATTAACCCTTTGTGATTACTTAAGCAAAAAACGAGTTTTACACTCGAAAAATTAACACGCAAGCGCTGTTCAGTGTTAAACTTGACGTAACGAACATAATCGCAAAGGGTTAAACAAATTTTGCTAAACATTATTGGTTTTTTTGTTAAACATTTGAATTAGTATTGCAAGTCATCGAGGCGAGCCATGCTGAATTCAAATATAGTGATATTAAAACGCTAAATTAATAAATTTAAAAAATTAAAGTTAATTTTCAGACTGCGGAAATACAAGCGCAAAGAATTTTAACCAATTTCAAGTTATTTTTAAATATTTTAGCCGAATTTTACAATTAAAAATTTTAATAATTTCTGTAGCGGCTTTTTTTAGTGTTTAATAATTTATTAATTAGCAATTATTACTGTAGAATTGGCTCCAAGACCCATTTGTTTTTTTGTTTAAATTTAATTGAAAAATTGGGGCTTGAAGCAAGACAAAGGTCATTAGTTCGAGCCCAGCTTCAAGTCCCAATTTTTAATTTAAATTTGAAATAAAAAATTGGATCTTGGAGAAAATCTAGTAATACTTGCGAAAAAAATAAAATGCTAACTAGCACTTTCTTAATTTCAGATTACAGGTGAATTATATTCAGCAGAAATTTCTTTACACAATTTAATACTACAAAAAAATAACGTTTACATAATATGTCAAGTGAATTACAGCTCACCCATAGATTCCATTTTCGCAAATTCATCGTCGAATACAAACGACCAATCTGGATTACTCCCTTCTTCTAAAACTTTCGGACCAACAGCAGTAGCTCCTTCTATTTCTGTCACTAGATTTGAAGCTTGAGAATAGGCTGAAATTGGTAAAACTTTAAAAGTTAATATGATTTTTAGGACTAAAAAGTTCATTTTGACGCAAAAATTTTTTAAACTTTGGTTATTCTAAATAGATTTATTTCGTTAGTGAAAGGATTTTAACTAAATTATAAAAAATTATATAAGGTAGCAAAAAGCTTAAGTTTAAAATGACAATTTTACTTTAAAAAAATTCGGTAAAAGTGGTAGGGTTTTTATAATTCTTTTTTGTGCACTTTCTAACCAACAAGTAATTTCTGAATTAAAACAAATATTTAAATTTAAAAAAGTCTTAAATTATTATTTTTGAGCTTTTTAACAAATAAAACAAAGTGTGATAACTTACTTTATTTATGTAAGAAAAACTGTGAAATTATAAAGCTAATTTAAAAATACCGTCAATTTTTAACAACTCCCCTTTTTTTGAAAAAAAAAAGTGCCATTTATTTATTATTTTCGAAATATCAAACAAAATAATTTAAATAATCGTCTATTTTTAGACATATAACTGCAAATTAGTGTCGTTATTTATTGAGAATACGCAAAATTGCATTTCTTAATATATTATTTAAACCTTTTATTAATTTATTTTGGAACTTTTACATCGAAGGAAATAAATTTTATAAACTAGCATGCCAAACTGACTCTCACTACTTTAACACAAAAATTTTTAAATTTTACTTCCGTCATTGCCTTTTCCCCGGGTACAACCGTGAAACCTTCATATTACCACGTTAAAACCTTTGTTATACCGTGGTGGTATTTTCGTTTAAACATTGTCGTATGTAAACTTCATCCTGGTGAATTCTACGTATCACCAATGTCGTACCCAACGCGTCATTAGTGCAAAGTAAGCGAGCAAACTGAAATGGTTAAAACCGTACGGTAGCAATATGCAAATTTCGTTCACAGATACACTGTACAGGTACGATCTAGGTATAACCTAGGTGAGACGTACGCACCGCAATGGTTAGACGAAGTACCACCGTAAAACGGTTGAATCTTTACGATTGTAAACGGGGAAAAGGCAATCACGCGAACGTTTTTCATTGTAACTTAAGCTTTCTTTCAATAATAATTCCAAACTATTTTGTTTCAATGTAATTATTTCTTATGCGCGTGGTTGCACTAAAGTTACACAAAATTTTAAAATACACCAATAATTAATCTTCTAAATTTCAAAATGGCTTACAAGATTTTCTTACATTTAAAACTTGTTGTAAAGACACCAAAATATGTCCATCCAAATTCGTCAAAAAACTGGGATGCCACCGTCCAGACCGATTGAGATGAAGGAACGAGACAATGTGCCAAAGAAGATCTAAAATATCATACCAGTACAGCAATAAGCATATTTATTTATTTAATTATTTATTTATTTATTTATTTATTTATTTGTTTATTTATTTATTTATTTATTTTTTTATTTATTTATTTATTTATTTTTTTTTTTTTTTTTTTTTTGTCCCCCCCCTTTCGCTCTTGCCTGTCTTTTGCCGTATCTGGTCTGCGCTGCCCCGCCGGCTATATCCACCCTGCGCTCGGCTCTCTTTTCCTGTTTTTTTTTTATGGCTGCTCTCTCTTTGGCTTTTGTTTTGCTCTGCTGTTTGTTTTTTTTTGTTTTTTTTTTTTTGTTTGGGGTGTAGGATAATAATTGTTACTTTAATAATTTTTGTTACTTTAATAATTGTTCTTTTTATAGGATAATACTACATTTTATTGAATAAAAAGCTATATTCTGGTGTAAAAACATGAATATGTTAAAATTCACATTTTTGAAAGAAAATTTAGTATAAAAAGTACCCAAAATTTTCCCCAGGGGGAAAAGGGTGTCAGATTTCAAATTCTAGAGGGGGGTCAAGGGTAACGAATTCGGCAATTTCGGGGGAGGGGGGCCCTAGATTTTCGTCTAGGGGGGTCCCAAAATTTCGAGGTTAGGGGGGGTCAACCCAGGGACGTAACCAGGGCGGGGGGGACGCCACCTCCCCCCCCCCAAACGGTCGGACAAAGGAAAATAGGATAGTGGTTGGGCGGGGGGTGGCGGCCGCCCCCCCCGGAAATGGTCGCCAGATAGTAAAATTTGGGGATTTTCAGAGACTAAATTCAAAATTTTCCAGCGCCTCGCTAATCGCTCTGCGCCAAACTATAAAATAATTTTAGTACCCCCAATGGACCCCCAAAAACCAAAAATTTATCCCGCTTCGCTAAGGCTCAGCGGTCACTTTCTATAATATACATTCATATATCTCGCTATTTATCTTGCCTAATGCTAATGTTATTTCAAAGTTAGTACAATATTTTTTATAAGTAATAAGTACTACGCAGAAAGCAAAACAAACAATCATATTGGTTTTGGGGGGGGGGGTGGTGTGTGGTTTTTTGGGGTCGAGGGGGGGGGTGTTTGTATGTACAAAAAAAACTCCCGGGGGTGCTTGGGGTGTTTTTACCATTTTTTTGACCAAAATTGACAATTTTTGACGAAATTTGATTTGGGGGGGGGGGGGGGGGGGGGGGGGGGGGGGGGGGGGGGGGGGGGGGGGGGGGGGGGGAGGGGGGGGGGGGGGGGGGGGGGGGGGGGGGGGGGGGGGGGGGGGGCCCCCCCCCCCCCCCCCCGTGTGTGCGAGAATTTGGTGTGTGTCTCCCTCCCCCTTTTTTCCCGCCTATAGCATTGGCTCCTAAATTTTCCAGCCGCCTATAGCATTGGCTCCTAAATTTTCCAGCCGCCTATAGCATAGGTAGGTACTCTAAATAACATGGAGTCGAGATGGTGCTCATGTGCTTTGGTTTACAATGTGGGTGTAGCCAAGATGTCTGAAAGGTCTCTAAATTTCTTTTTTGTGAAATCCAGGCTCTGCCAATGTGTGCTAATGTAATTTTTAACTAAGAAAACATGTTTTTTATCGCTAAAAACATTAGATAATAAGTTATTAGGCCAAAAACAGTGTATTATACAGCTTTATCTACGTTTATCCCTGCTTTTTTAACGTTTTCAAAAATTAAGGGGGAGGGGGCTCCGCCCCCCCCCCCAAATTTGGGGGCTCCCCTCCTCGAAATTTTTTTTACTACAATCCGCCCCCACCCCAAATGAAACTTTGGGTACGTCCCTGGGTGGACCCCACCCTGCCCCCCCCTTTTCTCTTCTTACCTATGGTCCTCCCTTGCGAAAAAATTCGGCTTCGCCGGATTTCGGGGGGGGCGGCCGCCCCCTCCCCTGGGCACGACACTGAGAGTTCTGTATTCGGTTAATCCGATTTAAATAAAGTTTTACTAAGTTACAACACTTTGTACGCAAGTTTAAATTTATTTACAAAACTATAGTTAAGATATATACTTCTCTTGGATTTTGAATTTAAAGTTTTTTTTATATGTTTATATAACAACGGTCGGAATTTAATAAAGTTCCATTAAAATTTGCATAAGATTAAAAAGTTTTTTAAGAACTTTATTTTCAATATCTAACGATACGATGACCAGGCCAGTCCACTATGTACTGCATTATACATGTAAAACCTCTAACAAAGCCGCCTGAACGCCGCAGCTGTTTTTATCTATTGTTTTTGATTAGATCAGTTTGATATATGGTAAAGCGAAGTGATCATCCATCTTCGTTAGCATTTTCTTAACGTAAACTTATAATAATTTTTTTAAGTTGATAACACCGAAGCGCTACGGAGATGTCTTTCTCTTCAACAACGAAAGAGATTTATTTTCGGACGAAGATTGGTTCCCTTCGCGCTTAGCCGCCAGCACTTTAGACTCCTACGATGTGCCTTCCAGCTTGCGCTTGCGATTGTTGCATGGTAATCTTGTTATTTATTTCACTTTTATTGGTAACTGTATTACAATATTGAATTGCTAAAATATAAAAAAATCTTGAACTTGAATGAACAACAAAATTATATTATTGCTAATTAAATAATTTGTACTTGCGTTTAGTTTTAGATATCATTTAAAATCTTGTTAATGAAATTAAAAAAACTTTTTTTATTGAATCGAGTGGGGTTACTTTTTTATCTTAATTATCCCAAATTTCAAACATGTAAAATACGTTAGGTACTTTTTAATAAGAAAATTATTACGTGGGTGCTACAACCATGGGCGTAGCCAGGATTTTCGAAAGGGGGATCCGTCCAACCCTGAACAAAATTTTCGAAAGGGAAGGTCCAGGGGGCTCCAAATCCCAAATGTTATAAAAAGACTAAAAAAAAGTTTCCGCGCTTCGCGCGGAGTGTTTATTACCTTGTTTATGTCACATCACATACTTCATTATTTCCCTATTATTCAATTAAAAAAATCTATAAAACAAAGAAAAAATTTTTACAAACAATTTGATACCTTAAAATTTTTGATTTCTAATATATTAACAACTGAAAAATGAGTACATTGAATTACAACTGACTGAGCAATGCAAAGTGCGAGAAAATGTTTTTAAAATTATTTTTCCTAACCTTTAAATTTTTAATCCCACTATATAACAATCTAAAGGGGGGGGGGTCCGTCCAGCGTTGTCATACCAAGATTACAAAACAAACTAACACAAATTTAGAAGTGGAGACTATATAATTAATCGAGCGCTTAGCGGAGCGAAACGCGAGAAAAATTTTTTAAAAATGGCCATTCTAGACCCCCAAATTTTTATATTTGGCGACCCAAAAGGGGGGTATAACCCCAAATTTTTCCCTTCGCAGACTCATAAAAGGAAGGGGGGTCTAGACCCCCCATGGCTACACCTAAAATTTATACGTAACAGACATGTGAAAGGTCTGGAAATGCTCCCTTCCAGAATATTAGTGGCTGTGCCCAGGGTCGTAGCCAGGGGGGGCGAGGGAGGGCGGCCGCCCCCCCGAAACGGTCGGACAGGAGGAAAAATAAGGATAGTGGTTGGGCGGGGGGGCGGCCGCCCCCGCCCCCGAAATGGTCGCCAGATAGTAAAATTTGGGGTTTTCAGAGGCTAAAAATTCAAAATTTTCTAGCGTCTCGCTAATCGCTCGGCGCCAAACTTAATAATTTTAGTACCCCAATGGACCCCCAAAAACCAAAAATTTGTTCCGCTTCGCTCAGCGGTCACTTTCTATAGTATACATACATATATCTCGCTATTTATCTTGCTTAATGCTAATGTTATTTCAAAGTTAGTACAATATTTTTTATAAGTAATAAGTACTACACAGAAAGCAAAACAAACAATCATATTGGTTGATGTATGTACCTCCCCCCTCCTAAATTTTCCAGCCGCCTATAGCATTGGCTCCTAAATTTTCCAGCCGCCTATAGCATAGGTAGGTACTCTAAATAACATGGAGTCGAGATGGTGCTCATGTGCTTTGGTTTACAATGTGGGTGTAGCCAAGATGTCTTAAAGGTCTCTAAATTTCTTTTTTGTGAAATCCAGGCTCTGCCAATGTGTGCTAATGTAATTTTTAACTAAGAAAACATGTTTTTTATCGCTAAAAACATTAGATAATAGGTTATTAGGCCAAAAACAGTGTATTATACAGCTTTATCTACGTTTATCCCTGCTTTTTTAACGTTTTCAAAAATTAAGGGGGAGGGGGCTCCGCCCCCCCCCCAAATTTGGGGGGCTCCCCTCCTCGAAATTTTTTTTACTACAATCCGCCCCCCCCCAAATGAAACTCTGGGTACGTCCCTGGGTGGACCCCACCCTGCCCCCCCTTTTCTCTTCTCATCTATGGTACCCCAATTGACCGACCCCCAAAAACCAAAAATTTTTTCCGCTTCGCTTCGCTCAGCGGTCACTTTCTATAGTATACATGTTGTCGGGGGCGTCCGGTGGGGGGGGGGGCGGGGTGGGTGGGGTTTTTTTTGGTTTGTTTTTTTTTGGGGGTGGGGGGTGTGGGGGCCCTTTTTGTTTGCCCAAATATTATATACATATATCTCGCTATTTATCTTGCCTAATGCTAATGTTATTTCAAAGTTAGTACAATAATTTTTATAAGTAATAAGTACTACACAGAAAGCAAAACAAACAATCATATTGGTTGATTTATGTACTTCCCCCCTCCTAAATTTTCCTGCCGCCTATAGCATTGGCTCGCATTTTTTTATATAGGTAAGTACCCTAGAAAACATGGAGCCGAGATGCTGCTCATGAGCTTTGGTTTACAATGTGGGTTTAGCCAAGGGGTCTGAAACTAACGTCTCTAAATTCCTTTTTTTGTAAAATCCAGGCTCTGCCAATGTGTGCTTATGTAATTTTTAACTAAGAAAACATGTTTTTACCGCTAAAAACATTAGATAATAGGTTATTAGGCCAAAAACAATGTATTATACAGCTTTATCTACGTTTATCCCTGCTTTTTTAACGTTTTCAAAAATTAAGACGGGCTCTGTCCCCCCCCCCCGAAATTTTTTTTGGGGGGGGGGCAGAGGCGCCCCGAAATTTTTTTTGTACTACAATCCACCCCCCCCCCCAAATGAAACTCTGGCTATGTCCCTGGCTGTGCCCCCCTCCCGTTGTATTACCCCTCTGCCCAATGGTGCCATTTTTGACGTATTATGACGCCATCGTCGCACAATTTTGCCGTTTTTGGCATATTTCAATGTATTTTAAGCCATTTTAGACTTATTTTTACTTAATTAGGCTTTTTTGTCCTTTTTTTCTGTTTTTTTTTGTGTTTCTCTTTTTTCCTTTCTCCCCTGCTTGCCCCTCCCCCGTTTTATTGCTCCTCCCTATTTTCAAAAAAATTGCCCCCCTCGTGCCCCCCATTTTGAATTTGCCCCTCGCAATAAAACCTCGGGGGGCAGTGCACAGGTCTGCCGTAAAGTCTGCAATTCCCGTATAAAAAAATGCAAACGGGAGGGGGAACTTTTCTGGGGGCAAGCAGAAGAGAAAGAAAAAAAAGAAGGGAAAAGGTAAAAAGAGACAAAAAAAAGCGAAAATAAGGTAAAAATAGGTCTAAAATTGCTTAAAATTCGCAATGATGGCGTAATCATAGGTCAAAAATGGCGTCATAATTTTAGGGTACTTTTTCATTTTTGGCGGGGGGGGGGAAATCCAACGATAAATCGGAAGGGGGCATTTCAACACCGTGCACGGATCTGATTTTGTATGCAGGAGTAACACATTTTCGTTAAATTTAATGTTCGATACAACCATAATTTTTTTTCATTTTTATTCTTATTGACTTTAACCACACAATTCCTACCCATCCAACCATGACTTTTTAAATTAATAACCAGTTGACTTACCAAGTGCAATGAGTTACTTTTTGAACCTCTTTTTAAATTCACGAGAGTTTTAAGTCAAGGGCATTATGAAATTCTCTGTTTTAATTTTTTTAAACGTAATAATCATAAGCTACTTTTCATAAGGCATCCAAGTTCCTATAATTGCGGCTTCATATTCGTAATATTTAGGAACGGTTACAAGTTCCTTCCTTACTGGCGTTTTAGCTCCTATTTGTTTCCTATTAGGTTTTTTGGTTACTCTTATTTATCAAAATTAACTAATTATCTTACACACTAAAAGTCAAGCGACAACTCAACAAATTTCATTAATTTAAGACGGATTGCATTTTTAATTCGTGGCATAGGTGTTTTCAAAGATGTTTTGTGTGGGGGGGGGGCACAGGGTTCCACCCCCCCCCCCACCTAGAGCCAAAATTTATATATATATAGACCTAAAAATACTTAATTTTCTGATTTAAAAAAAACTGTTAAAAAATCGGACCCCCCTGTACCCTTCTCCTAAATTTGAAATGTTGCGACCCAGTTCGACTCGCCCTAAAAAGTCAGGGGGTCCGGAACTCCCCCCTCTACTAAAAAATTTTGGCCTTCCACCCGGAGGTGGAGCCCCCACGCTTCGTTTTGCTCAGCGCTTGATTAAGATAACACTTTTTGTACAAAAGCAATGAAAATGAGTTGACATTCTCTTTAGAATTTTCGATCGATATGGACAAGGGTGACCAATGTTTTTTAGGGTGTGTATATACACTAGTGATGTTCCTACCTCCTCCAATATCATGCTTCCTACCGCCCCCTCCCCACTTCGGGCACGCGGCACGCCACTGTTTTAAACTAGTTTTAGAAAAAATTTAGTTTACAAAAAAACTTTGACAAAATACTCTATGTCATCACATCACTCTTTAATTATTCATGAAATTAATATAAAAATAGGGCGGAGCTCAGGGAAACATCACTAATAGCAAGAATATATAACACAAGAGCATACATGGGCAAGTTGGTCCGGAGTGGGGGGGGGGGTTAAACCCCAAATTAGGGGGGGGGGGGGTTAAAATCCGAGAAACGCAAAATACCCATATCGTTTTTTTTCTGGAGTGCATTTTACCCATATCGTTTTTCGATTTTGAAGGAAAAATAGGTTAAAAACACTAATTTTAGGTCAAAAAGCCCTTTTTATTGCATTTTTGAGCTTTTTATTGCCTAAAACATTCATTTTGACCTCAAAACTTAAGTTTGGAGGCAGTTAGAAGTCATTTTAAAGACATTTTTTTTCTTCATTTTTCCAAAATTGGGGGGTTAACTTTTTCTCCCCCCCCACTTCTGAGTGGGGGGGGGGGGTTAAACCCCACTTCTCAGAATTTGGGGGGTTAACCCCCCCCCAACCCCCCCCCGTGCCCATGTATGCACAAGAGAATGTCCGACTGTACACTAAACTTTTGAACAAAATTTTGCAAAAAAAGTCGCACTTTCAAATCCGTGTGCGACTTTTCTAGCAAAAAACCGGCATTTTCTGCTAATTTTTCCGCGCTGCGACTTTAAACACAGTGTTAGTTTTCTTGCAGTTGTGTCTGTGAATTTTTTTACTCAATACTGCTTTATTCGCACTGCGATTATTTTAGCACTGCGAGTCTAGCTAGCTGCTCAACAAAAAAAATAAAAACGAAGCGAAGCGAAAATTTTGTTTAAATGAGTAAAAGTCTTTTTTTAACGTTAAAATGTCAAAACTTTTTATTTTAAATAAAATAAAGTAACTTTCCAACGTTTTAAGATTAATTAAAACGAATTTTGAAGAGTTTTACTCCATTGGAAATGTCTACCAGCGTCTGTATTTTTTGTTGTGCAACCTGACTCGCAGTGCTAAAATCATTGCAGTGCGAATCAAGCGGTATTGAGTGCAAAAAAAGGCACAGTCTGCACTGCACGAAAACTAACACTGTGTTAAAAATCGCAGCGCAGAAAACCTAGCAGAAAATGGCGGATTTTTTCTAGAAAAGTCGCACAAATTTTTGCAAATGCGACTTTTGTAGCAAAATTTTGGTCAAAAACTTTATTGTACAGTCGGACTTTCTCTTGGGTTATATATTCTTGCTAATATACACTAAAATACGGGAGGCTATTATTTATAGTCGCATTTAATTTATTCCATTTTTGGGTTGGCAAAATTTACTATTGGTGCTCTTTTTTTGGAATTGACTTTACAAAATTTTCTCGCACTTCGCTTCGCTTGCCGCCCGATCTATAAATAGTGAATCCTTTTTTTTACAAATTTTAAGCGAAGTTTCTTTTAAACATAATATCAGTACCCATGGGCGTATTCAGGATTTTGGAAAGGGGGGTCCAACTCTGAACAAAATTTCCAAAAGGGGGGGTCCAGGGGGGTCCAAATCCTAAACGTTATAAAAGGACTAAAAAATTTTTATTATTTTATATTTATTTTATTTTATATTTATTTCCTTGTTTATGTCACATGCTTAATTATTTTCCTATTATTCAATAAAAATAAGTCTATAAAACCAAGAAAAAAAATTTTTTAAACCATTTTATACCTTGAAATTTTCGATTTTCAAAACCCTAACAAAACAACTGAAAAAAGAAACATTGAATTAGAGCTGAGCAATGCAAAGTGCGAAAAAATGTTTTTTAAATTACTTCTCCTAACTTTTGAATTTTTAATCCCACTATATAACTATCTAAAGAGGGGGGTCTATCGTGGTCGTATCAAGATTACAAAACAGAGTAAAACAAATTTGGAAGTGAAGACCAATTAAAACATTAGGAATGGGGTGGATCCAGCGTGGTCATACCAAGATTACAAAACAAACTAACACAAATTTGGAAGTGGAGACTATATAATTAATCGAGCGCTGAGCGGAGCGAAGCGCAAGAAAAATTTTAAAAAAATGGCCCTTCTAGACCCCCAAATTTTTATCCTTGGCGACCCAAAAGAGGGTGACAAATCCCAAATTTTACCCTTTGCCGACCCAAAAGAGGGGTGGGGTCATAGGTGAGCACGGTCGGGGAAGCTAGGGGGGGGGGTGGTTACCCGGGGTAAATCGAATTTTGAATTCTAGGAGGGGGGTCCCAGGGGGGTCCGGACCCCCCCCCCTAGCTTTTTAAGGGGGGGTCGACCCGGGGTGCGAAATTTTGAAATCTAGAGGGGGGTCAGGTGGGGTCCGGTGTCCAAAGCAAAACAGTTTTAAACCATAATAACTTTAATAATTGTTCTTTTTATAGGATAATACTACATTTTATTGAATAAAAAGCCATATTTATGTATAAAAAGGGTGTAAAAGCACGAATATGTAATGAAAATTCACGTTTTTGGAAGAAAATTTAGTATAAAAAAGGTACCTAAAATTTTCCCGAGGGGGGAGGGCGGGGGGGTCAGATTTCAAAATCTAGAGGGAGGTCAGGGGTAAAAAATTCGGAAATTTGGAAGGAGGGGGGGGGGCCCCCTAGATTTTCGTCTAGGTCTAGGGGGGCCCCAAAATTTTGAGGCCAGGGGGTGGTGGACCCCACCCTACCCCCCCCCCTTTCTCACCTATGGGTGGGGTCTAAACCCCATAGATGAACACGGTCAAAAAGCTAGTGGGATGTTTACCCCTTGCAAATATCATTTCAAATCTGGGGGGTTCTAGGAGGGTCGAACGCCCTTAGCTTTCTATGGGGGGTCGACCCGGGGTGGAAGATTTTGAAACGTAGAAGGGGGTCAGGTGGGGTCCGATTTCCGAAGCAAAATACTTTTAAACCATTAAAGGTTTAATAATAATTTTTATAAGATAATACTAAATTTTATTGAATAAAAAGCGATATTGAGGTATAAAAGGGTATAAAAACATGAATTTGTGTTAAAAATTCACTTTTTTGGAAGAAAATTTAGTATTAAAAAGTACTTAAAATTTTCTCGAGAGGAGAGGGGGGTCAGATGTCAAAATCTAGAGGGGGGGTTCAAGGGTAAAAATTTCGAAAATTTGATGGGAGGGGGCCCCTGGTTTTTTTAGGGGGGAGGCCAAAATTTCGAGACTAGGGGAGGTGGACCCCACCCTACCCCCCTTGTCCATCTATGCTAGATCCCCTAGTCCCCCCTCTTGTCAGTACCCAACTAATTTTAAATTTTTTTTTACGCAGCTGCCGAATGTTTATGTTATACGTTGTTAAATCTAAAATTTTTAGTATTTAATTATAAATATTGCAAATAAAACAGAAAATCAAAAAATATGTTGCTACTAATAACCGTTGTATTTTTTAGTTGCTTGTGTGTAAGCTCAAAATAAAAATATAAAAATGTAAGCATGAAGTTAAACTTAAGTCTAAGCATAGGTGGGCAGCCTCCCGGATTTGGAGGGGGGGGTATACCGGATTCCCGAAATTTGGGGGTGTCCCAAAAATTTTTTTGGAGGTATACCTCAAACACCCTATTTTTAGCGTTTTTAGTACTGAGACCCCCGAAATTTTAGGGGGGGGGTGTCCAGTACCCTAGGGGGGGTGTCGGCTATAATCGGGATTTTTGGGGAGTATAACCCCCCTGCCCTCCTATGAGTCTAAGTGTCTATAAATTTGTGTAATTTTATGTCTTTTTATTTGATTTAATAGAATAGTGTTGGTTTTAGACATTGACCATCCGGTGCGCGTCAGTTCGGACGCTTCTTCAAGTTCTTCCGCCAACGTACGTAACATACCCATCCGCATGGAGGGTCGAGACGCCAGAGCCCGCAAGTCACCGCCACCCCCGCCGCAACGAAAATACTTCCACGTCTTCTCGTCTGGAAGCGAGGACGAATCCCTACGTGGCAGTTCCCTGGAAGGGCACTATGACAGTCCCAGCACTATCCAGGGCAACAACGGTACCCAACCACCCCCTATTCAGTGGCGCGGGGACACGCCTCCCAGGACAACAGCCGTCAGTTCCGCAACATTGGGACCCTTGGTCACGGCAGGAAAGGGCGGTGGTGGGGCCCCGGAGGTGGAGCAGCGCCTCAGCAACTCTTCCACAGTAAGTCTGACACCCCCCGAAGGCTCCGAGCGCTCCAGCACGCTGTCGGACTCCAGCGGATCAAGTCTACAGGAGGGCATGTACGACGTCCCTTCCGCCGTCGCCAAACCCGTTTCTCACTCCTCCTCTATTACAACCACTCTCTCTTCTTCTGTACAGCCGTCTGTCGGTGCGAAGGGGAATTTTAATTCTTTAAATTCCTCTGCCGCCGCTGCACAAAAGGATTCCTTTTCGGCGGGAGTAGTGGGGGAGAGCGGGGAAGACATGCGATCCGTCCTCCTCAGCGTCTTCCATCGCCTCAGCGACGCCCCTGGACAACCCCGTCTCGCCTCCCGTGATACCACGCCCACCGCCGGACACCAGAAGTCCCCCGCCCTCTCCTCGGAAGAGCAGCGGGTGGACAGCGGTATTTTGTCGGGGAGCGATAGCGATCAACAGAGTTTCTCCGCAGGGGAACAACTCCCCTCTGACTTCGAGCGCCTTTCCGTCTCTTCCTTGGACTCCCGGGACTCGGAGTACCAGTCCCTCCTCCGCCAGGGCCACCCCCTACGACTCAGCACCCCCGCCGCCATGAAGAGTCTGACCGTGAAGCAGCAGGCGGTACAGGCGGCCGTCTCCCGCCTCCTGGGCTTGGCCTCCCAGCGCTCATGGAGGCAACGCCTCGTCCTGCAAAACAACCTACAGGACGTGCGCGAGAGCGTACTGGGAATCTGCCGCTCCACGGATCAGTTTAACACCTTCGCCCTGGGGGCACTAGTCAACGCCCAGTACGTGTCCAGTCCGGACGTGGACGCTTCCGCCCTGGGCAAGAAACTCTTTCACCTGGTCCAGCCGCTGAAGAGCTCCCAGGAAATTTTGGATAAACTGCAGCAGAGCCTTAGTCGTCAGGGCTGGACCCTGGCCAGTCTGGCCAAAGACGCCAGCGACTCCAAGGGCAACGACTCCCTGGATCAATTCGTGGCCGTGTGTCGCCAAGTGCCGGAGGACTGTCGCCAAGTCTCCTCTTTCATCCAAGGCAACGCATCCGTACTCTTCAGTAGCAATGGGATTTACTCGGCAACATTCGGCAGGGAAGCAGGGCTGAAATCCGCGTCTAGCACACCGGTGCCCGAAGAGTCATCGAGCACTTCCCTAAATGGGGGACTGCCCTCCTCTTCCTCGGTCCCTCTGCAAGTAAACGGGTCCCTAAGGGAGGAAGCCCCTTCCTCAGCAGCTTCCACATCTTCGTCTTCCCGCGTGGTGGAGGAGCACGAACTGGACGGAGAGAGCGACCTAGACGACTACGATTTCGTGGACGGGAGTCACCACCGCGCCAACGGCCACCACGACCCCTGCCCACCCACAGCCCCCACCAACGACCGAAAGGAACTAAACGGGGACGAAACTCCGCGGGCCAACTCCGCCACCCCCACCAATTCACCGGAAAACACAGCGGACAGGAAAAACAACAGACCAGCTGCTGTAGGCGCAGGAGCCGTTGTTCTCACACACGCGGACGAGGACAGACCAATCATAGGCAAGTTTTCAAATTTTGCACTTATTTTGCTATTAAGAATTCCAAGATAAAGTTGCCCAAAATATGCTTGGGTGTATTATTTTTTGTATGTTTACTTTTTCTAAAACAGCGCACCTGGCTTATTGTTTAGAAACACTCAAATCTGTAAGAATTTTACAAAAATTAAAAATAATTACAATAAATAACAAATGATATACGAATAAGTTGTTAATCATTCTGAAAGCATTTTTATTCTTAAATTTTTTTAATACAAAAATTCCTTTTAAAGAATTTTATCAGAACTTTTAATTTTAACACCGTTATATAAACTATGTAAATATTACAACAACTGGCCACAAAAATGCTTTTAATTTTGCTCAAATGTAACAAATAGAAACAAAGCTTTTAAAAGTTAAAATATTCTTGCGTTACAAATGTAATATATCTTCAAGTTTTAGATTAAGGAACAGCTGTTTAAAAATCCGTTAAATTCCTCCATTATGTCGGAATTAAGTATTCTTTTGTCTACATTTTGTTGAATATTATCTACAAAACAAGAATACTTCACAAAAAATGTTCTGCTTCTTTAAAAAATTTTAACCGCGGTTTCGCTGAAATACTGTGGTGGTTTGTTTTAACAGTTAAAAACATAATGGATAATGACTATAAAAACAAGCATTAAATTAGATGCTTTCCTGTACTAATATAATATAAATTTTATGCACTGCATCGCATCATTGTTGATTGTAGAGTAAAAAAAGACCATAGTGCGATTGCTAATTGTTTGACAAACAAAAAATTTAAAAATACCAAAAAGGGTTCAGAAAAACCCCTGTTTATTGATTTAACAGATTTTTTCATTTAGTAAGTATACATATAAATGCATTCAGTCAGATTGGTTACTTAATAAAGACGTTTTAAATGTGAAGCCGGTAGCCAAAGCGCGTGGTTGAACAAAAATTATTTGTTCTTAAATATATTATTTAGTTTGGTATTTTAGCTTTTTACCACCCTCAAGTGGACGCTCATTTAGAAGTACTTAGTGGTGCCATAGAAGATTTTTTTACGGCCATAGAAGAAAATCAGTCCCCGCAACTATTTGTTAGCAGAAGCAAACTTGTTATTTTAGCTGCTCATAAGTTGGTAAGTTTGATGCCTGTTATACCGTTGAATAAATCAGGTTTTATTTGGAGACGACAAGATACAAAATATAGTATATTATCAAGAATACATAACAAAGAAAGAATGTATCACTGTGTATAAATTTCTTCCTTATCCGTGCATCGCTTTGACAGAAATTTAACGTGCCATTGAGCCACCAGGACCGTGCTGACCTTCGGGCAGCACCCAACGGGCCTACAGGTTGCTGGATCTTTTCTCTCATAGAAATGAGTCCAGCTTTGCATGGCTAGAAAAAGGTTGTTGTACGTCGGCCACACATGGCAGTTTTCCATGTAGCAAACCAGTGGACAAATACAACTCTATTGTGTGTGAAGTTTGTACCACTGGCCTTGCGGGAACACCTACGCTGCCCATGTGCGACGTGGTAACATCAATATTATATAAGGCGACTTAAAAAATCCCTTGGACGAAGACCTCGGAATGGGTAAACACTGCATGCAGTGAACACTCTAGCGGTAAAGGTTGCCAACATCGTTATTAATGTTGGACGAAGAGTCTCAACCATGGGGGTGAAATTTTTTCGCCCCTCCTGGTTTGTCTTAGCGCCTGCCCTTTGCATAATCTGCGTAGGAAAGATAAGTTTCAGGTAATGCAACAACAACAGAAGCTTAACCCCCCGGGGGGTTAAATTTGAATCCGGGGGAGGGGGTTAAATTTGACTTCCCTGGGGTCAAATTTACTTAACCCCCCTTGTTTGCCACAAAAAATAAAGGGGGTGAAAAAAAATCACGCAAACGACAGGAAATGAAAAAATATCATATTAAATAGATCATTAAAAACTATTAGACTGGTCGATTACTTTCTAATTTAGTTATTTTAAAGAAAAACAACATAAAATTGTAGCTCATAGAATATTTAAATAAAATTTTTGATCATCTTATAAAATTAAAAAAAACTTAATTAAAAACTGAGCACAAAATAATAAAATTTTAAATACTACTCTAGATTTTTGTAAACTTTAATGCAGAATAAAATTATTTCAAGATTCTTTTTTTAATGACACAAAACACGTAACAAAAAAAAAGAAATATTTCTTGAACACAACGAGCGTCTTTGACGAAATTCTGGTTACAACAGAAAGCACAGTTTATAAATGGTGTTTAGCGACCATGTGACACGGGGGGGTGGGTTTTGGGGTGGGGGGGGGGGGGTTTTTTGGGGGGGGGCTGGGTGGGGGGGGCGGTGGGGGTTGGTGTGTGGTGCTTGGCTGTTTTTGCTTCTTTCGTCGGTTGTTTTGGGGGGTGCCGCCTCTGCTCTTTTGGGTGTTTTGGATTTTTTTTTTGAGCTGCAATAGCCCAGTGGTTCGCCGGGCGAATGATTTTTGTTTTGCAAGGTCTCAGGTTCGATCCCCTTCTAATCAAGCGTAATTTTTGTTTCTTTCCTTTTAATTTTATTGATTTTACTCCTATTTTAAAATTCTAATTTCAATATTTTTGTCTAATTCCAATTTTGTAATATTTGTTTGTATAAAAGGTTAACATTTAATGCAAATAAATTAAATTTATTTCAAAATAACTAAACTTAAACATTTTTTGTGTGAATAATTTTAAAACTTTAATGAAGAGGCCTTTATTCCTTGTTATTCTTTCATTAAATTGTGAATTTTAGTTAACTACGAAATTATTTTTATAGATTCGTTTTTATATTTATTTTCACTCTAATTAATACAAGTGTCCTTTTTATGTAGTTTTGGCGGTTTTTTATGCCTTAAAAAGAGGTGGTCAAATTTAACCCCCCCCCCCCAGCATACATGGGCAAGTTGATCCGGAGTGGGGGGGGGAGGGGTTAAACCCCAAATTAGGGGGGGGTTAAAATCCGAGAAACGCAAAATATCCATATCGTTTTTTTTCTGGAGTGCATTTTACCCATATCGTTTTTCGATTTTGAAGGAAAAATAGGTAAAAAACGCTAATTTTAGGTGAAAAAGCCCTTTTTATAGCATTTTTGAGCTTCTTATTGCTTAAAACATTTAGTTTGACCTCAAAACTTAAGTTTGGAGGCAATTAGAAGTCATTTTAAAGACATTTTTTTTTCTTAATTTTTGCAATTAGAAGTCATTTTAAAGACATTTTTTTCTTAATTTTTCCAAAATTTGGGGGGGGGGTTAACCTTTGCTCCCCCCCTACTTCTGAGTGGGGAGTTAAACGCCCTTTCTCAGAATTTGGGGGGGTTAACACCCCCCAACCCCCTCCCGTGCCCATGTATGCCCGGGAGTCAAATTTACCCCCGGAGGGTCAAATTTACTCCCCTCCCGGGGGGGTCATATTTGACCGGGGGATTAAATTTAACTCCCCGGAGGATTAAATTTCTGTCAAAGCGATGCACGGATAGGGAAGAAATTTACATACAGTAATACATTCCTTGTTATGTAATCAGATCTGTGTACGGTCTGGAAAATTCCCCCCCTTCGCTTTATTGGAGGATTTATTCCCCCCGTTTTATTGCGCCCCGCTCAAAAATTAAAAAAAAGACAAAAAAAATATGGCGTCATTTTTGACATATAATAACGCCATAATCGTGAAATTTTTGCAGTTTTTAGCCTATTTTAAGCATTTTAAGCCATTTTAGATTAAATTTAAATTGCATTTTAAGCCATTTTAGACCTATTTTTTACCTTATTTTCGATTTTTTGTCCCTTTTTTCCTTTTCCCTTCTTTTATCTCTTTTTTCTCCTTTTTTTTATTCCTCCTGCTTGCCCCCCGTTTCAAAAAATGTGCCACCCGTGCCCCACCCCATTTTGGAATTGCCCCCCACCAAATAAAACCCCGATAGGCTTGCACAGGTCTTTGTATTCTTGATATTATTGATTTCTCTAACTTTATAACAGGAAAAAAACTGTTTCTACATTTAATAGAAAAACTATGAACTCTTAGATTTAAAACTTAAAGGGGAGTCAGGCTGAAAAAAAATTGAGAGGAAAAGGGGGGTAGGTAGACCGAGACTCCACCTTACACCCCCACCCCCTTCTCACCTGTGTTTATTAATAAACACCTTTTTGCTCAAAATTAAATGTTGTTTTGAAAAATTCTAATGTATATATACATGATGCTCAGCTCTTATATTGGCAAAATTGCGTTGAAGTACAAAAAGGAATAATAAGCTCAGATTTAAGTTTGGCTTTTAAGGTGTATATTCCAGATATGTAATCTTCTTACCGTATTGTTTTTATCTGGCAGTGCATTTTGACCAGATACACCAATAAGCAACATTTTTAAATGGGTAATAGATTCAAAACATTCATTTAATTACAATTTTGGAATTAGTAGATTAGGAATCGGAGAAAAGAGAGTGGTTTGATATAAAACCTCTGTTATAGTTTTAAACTTCTTTTCGTGCCATGCCGTGTATGGTGTATTTTTCTGTCTAACTATCAATAATATTATTGTTTGTTTTTTATAATTCAATGAAAAATAACGTCAATAAATTTAACACAAATCTAATATTTCATCGCAGAAGTACGTTTTTAACTAATGTGGAAAAGAGCACTTTCGTCTCTGCATTACACGTTTAGAAAGATTAATGGTTTAAAAACAAAATCAGTTTATTTGCTCAGCGTCGAAAATTTTTTATCTCTTCTGTAATTCACCGGGGGAACGTTGTTTGCACCGGTTCAGCTGTAAAGTTTATTGCGGAAGTTGTTGTAGAGGCACCTGTTTGATTAAACTAAAACTTGTTTAAATTTCTCTGTACGGGTTGTAATCTAAAATGTCAAAATTTAATTTTAGTTTTTGTCCATGAATAACTTTTAACAATTTTTTGGTCTTTCAATAACTTTTGTCTAGATGGAAATAATTATAACCACATCAAACATTTGCAATTACCAGACGTGTGCACGGTCTGGATATGCCCCCTGGATTATTAATCGCTGTACCCCCCTCATTTTATTGACTCTCCTCCCGCTCAAAAATAACAAAGTACCCTAAATTTTAGCGCCATTTTTGGCCTATTATGACGTCATCATCGCGAATTTTTTGGCATTTTTAGCCTATTTTATTGCATTTAAGCCATTTTAGACCTATTTTTACTAAAATTTCGCTTTTTTGTCCTTTTTTTCTTTTTTCTTTTTTTTCGTTTCTTCTCTTTTCCGCTGCTTGCCCCTCCGCCTCGTTTAAAAAAAGCCCCCCATTTGGTGTTTCCCCAATAAAGCCCCCCGGGAAGGGCAGTGCACAGGTTAAAATATCCCGTTTTAAAAAACTCCGACAGACTGCCACTGGCCACCTAGACACAAAATTAGCAGTGGATTATTTTGCTGGCGACCAACCCACCCATAACCAATGCATTGTTGTGAATAAACATTTTTATTGCCTGCGTTTCGCCACAAAAATTTGTGTAGCATATTATCAAGACATGCTTTTGACACCTATTAACCCATAGATAGCATTCTTGAATGAAGAATTTGCGTCGTGCAACATTGATATGCAATTAATAGCTCTAGGTTTTAAACGGTTTAAGGCGGGATCGAATCCTTCAAATTCCAGCTCTCAGGGCAGAGGAGGGAGGCTGGAAAGCACGGACCCCTTCTCCACTCTTGGGCTTTCCTGTTTTTTTTTAAAGTTTTATTATAGCTCTATCTAGCGACCCCGATCGTGCTCACCTTTTAATCTACTTTTTCGCGTCTCGTTGCCTTCAAGATTAATCATACTGCCTCGCACCAGTCGCCGAGCGAGGCCGAAACTTTTATATTTTCCTTTTATTTGTCAAAAACTTCCTCTTCCTGCTACCGAAGCATACAGTTACAGTATATTGAAAGATTGATCTGCAGTAAAGAATAACCCATGCGTTCAAACATAAAAAACCCATTAACTAAATACGTATATCATATTTTTGACAGTCTAGTCTTCGATATTAACGAATTTGTTTCTAACAAAAAAAAAGTGTTTGTTTTAAATTTAAATTTAGATATTATTAAATTGACGAGAATTTTGAAGGAAAAAAATGTTGAAAATGGTCACATTTTGCACATCCAAGGAGCCAAAAAATTTATTCAAACATTATATTATAATAGAAAAATGCCATAATTTTAAATTTGTACAAAATTCAAAGATGAAACAAAAAGTTAACAGTTTGAAATTACAAATAGGGTAGTGCATTTAATTTCGGCACTTTTTCGTTTTTCCAATGTAACTTTTCACTGTATGGTTCGATTTTCCTTTTTGATAGCTCATTTTGAAGCTTTCACGATACTGCGTTGCGTCATAAAACTTTCACTGTACGAAAGTTGTTTTTTTTACTTAATTGAATCAGTTTTTAAAAAAAATGAAAAATTGCCAAAATTAAATGTATGCATTTAATTTCGGCACTTTACAAACAATCGATTGTTTCTCAGTCAAAAAATCATCATTTTCAAAAATTTAAAAACCTATCATAATCTCCAGACAGTTTTTTTTAGTTTAAGCTTCTACTTTGTGTTCAACGTGTAATTGGCAAAAAGTTACAGCTAAAATGCTAAATGGTATCAAAATGAGCAAAATTTGGAAAAAAAGTGCATTTAATTTCGGCAATTTTTTAAAGGACCCCCTTAATCGAGATTAAGTGCAGTGCTATGACCCCTACACATTTCAACGTTGTCTTTTAACTATTTACAACTACAATTTAACCCCCTACCACTTAATTCAACCCATTTTTACCTACAGCATATGTGTGCCGAAATTACACTATTTTATTTTATAACGATTGCTCACCACAGACGCAACGTAGAACCACGGGGACTAAAAATTCGGAAAATAGACTAAATTTTACCAGGACAGTTTAATTTTTGAACCAATTTATTGCGTAATCATGAAATGCCCATGTTCTAAAAACGAGTAACAATTTTATTTTTTATAAATCATAAATTTCACACGAAAATATCATAACATAACAAATAAAAAGCTCACGACAGTCATCTACATAAAATTAGCTCTCATTTGAGCTATTAAACGTCGTATTCCGTTGAGGACTATCAAAGATGCAGTCCAAAATCAAAAATGCCCAATTGGGAAAAGTGCCGAAATTAAATGCACTACCCTAACGATTTTGTACAAATTCAACAAAACTTAATTAACAAATTTTGAGAAGATAAAAGCGCTAAAAAATTCGACTTCCATCTGGGAACCATACATGCGCAAGTTAGTCCGGACCCGGAGTGGGGGGGGTGGTTAAAATCCGAGAAACGTATTTTACCCTTATCGTTTTTATTGCATTTTAACCATATCGTTTTTTGATTTTGAAGGAAAAATAGGTAGAAAACGCTAATTTTAGATCAAAAAGCCCTTTTTATTGCATTTTTGAGCTTTTTATTGCTTAAAACACTTATTTTGACCAGAAACCCTAAGTTCGGAAGCAGTTAAAATTCATTCGGCGGAGGCATTTTTTTCTTCGACTTTCCGAAATCGGGGGGAGGGAGTTAACCTTTTCTTTCTCCCCCCCCCCCCACTTCTAAGTGGGGGGTTATACCCCTCACCTCAAAATGTGGGAATGGTTTTAACCCTCCCCCTTGCGGAAAGGTTTATAATTTCAAAAAAACTGTAAGTTTTTGCAGACCTGTGCAGGTCTGGAACTGGAAATGCCCCCTCCCTTCGAATATGAGTGGCTGTGCCCATACTTGGGCAAGTTGGTCCGGACTCCGGAGTAGGGTGGGGACTTAAAATCCGAAGAAACGCATTTTACCCATATTGTTTTTAAGGAGTGCAATTTACGTATGTCTTTTTTCGATATTGAAGGGTAAAAAAGGTAAAAGACGCTGATTTTAGGTCAAAAATCCTTTTTATTGTATTTTTATTGCCTAACGCATTCGTTTTGACTTTAAAACTTAAGTTTGAAGGCAGTTAAAAGTCGTTATAAAGACATTTTTTTTAAATTGATGGTTAACCTTTTCTCCCCCCTCACTTCTTAGTGGGGGGAATAACCCCTCATCTCAAAACCTGGGAGGGGTAACCCCACCCTCCCAGGAGGGGGTCCTAGGGGGGGGTCGAACCCCCCCTAGCTTTCTAGGGGGTCGACCCGGGGTGGAAGAATTTAAAACCTAGAGAGGGGTCAGGTGGGGTCCGATTTCCGAAACAAAATACTTTTAAACCATTAAATATTTAATAATAGTTTTTTTATAAGATAATACTACATTTTATTAAATAAAAAGCAATATTTAGGTGTAAAAAGTGTGTAAAAACATGAATTTGTGTTAAAAATTCACGTTTTTGCAATTAAATTTAGTATAAAAAAGTACTTAAAATTTTCTCGCGAGGGGAGGTTCTCGCGAGGGGAGGGGGGGTCAAGGGTAAAAAATTTGAAAATTTGGGGGGTGGGGGGGCCCTCAAAATTTCGAGGCTAGAGGGGTGGACCCCACCCTACCCCCCCTTGTTCATCTATGCCCATGCCTAGTACTAGCTGTGCCCCCCTCCATTTTTATTGCCTCCCCCCGACCAAAAATAAAAAAAGAACACAAAAATTATGGCACCATTTTTGACCTATTATGACGCCATCATCACAAAAATTTTCCAGTTTTTAGCCTTTTTCAATGCAATTTTAGAGCCGTTTAGCCTTTTTATGTCTTTTTTTCTTCTTTCTTCTTTTTTTCGTGCCTTCCCTTGTTTTATTGCACCACTCATGTTTCAAAAAAATTATCCCCCGTGCTATCCCCCTATAAAACCCCCCAGGGGGGACAGTGCACAGTAGAGTAGATGAACTAATTGCATTGTAAGATCTTCCACATTCCAAACGGTAAATTGTTCTCTAATGAATATTGCTTAAGGTGTATATCGGCGACAGTGTGTCTCAGTGTCTTCAGTCCACGGGTCCGTCAGAGGAAGTCAAGCGGGTGTCGGACCATCTCTGCACTGTGCTAAAGGACTGCGTGACTTCCACGAAGGCCGCCGCCCTCCACTTCCCCCAACTCAACCGTATACAGGCCATGGTAGACAGCATGGTGGCCGTTTCCAAGGCTGCACACAACTTGAAGCTACTCATGCGTCATTTGTCATCTCTGTGATGTGATTGGTGGGATTTTCTCATTGGTCGGACACGGGCCGGTGGGTGGCCACGACCAATTATTGGCGCTTTTCTTAATTTGTAACACCGACTGATAAAATAATCTCACTGTGAAAACAACGCAATGCATTTTTCTGTGGTTTTAATATTTTGTTTGAACGGTTTATTTCTACGTGCGAAATTGGAACTTCAATTTAACTGGAGATAGAATTGCGAAAGATAACATAAATATTCATAGCGACCAAGTGGGAAGAAATAGAATTGTAGACAGTATTGAAGTGAAAAACATACTGATAGCACCGACTCAACAATCGTGTTGTGATATGTTTTAAGTACATCATGTGCATTTAGTAGATTTTAATTTTGAAATCTATTATTAGTGAGTCCAATCCAATACAAATTACAAGAACAAATGTATTTTTTATTATAAACGATTTGTAAAAATAACAAAGAAAATATTATTTTATGGAATATACTCGTAATATTTACTAAGACTAACTAACTAAAAAACTATTTTCAATTTAACAATTTTGCTATTTCTTAAATAAAATAAAAGGTCTATATACTGTTTCACAACGGCTTGACAAGTGACAACGCGTTTCGCTCGCGTTTACACCGTTATATCGTCACTTCTAGCTGCGGTGTGAACATGTTTTAGCTTGTTGCTTTACATGTATTCTTACAGTTTGCTATTTTTAAATTTTATTTTTTATTGAATTCGTGGTTATCTATTTATATCATCACAATGTTACAAAAACAAAGTTACAGTTAAATATTGAAATTTTTTGTGGGTTTTTTTACAATTATTGAATTTATTATGGTTAATTTAAGCAATTTAGTTAAAACATCATTTTTCACTTTACGTTTAAGTATTTCCCACGTCAAGCACGATATTTAATATATAAATAATACGGCGATGTGCAGTTTTATAGTAGGTAATTATTGATTGATGTCGGATATACTTGCATTTTTAATAAATTGTATTTAAACTTAAAGTTGAAAAAACGAAAATTAATTTTTGTTAAACCACTAAATAAAATATTAATCAATTAATTATTTTTTGCATTTGTTAGCAAAAATGTTAAATTATTATATTACTTTGTTGTGTTGCTGGAAATGTCAGGATTATACAAACACAAAATTTAATTATTAATGGAATTCGTTTCGTTAAGGCACCATTTTTTTGTGCAATTAAAAAATTGACCAATTTTAATTTGACCAAAATATAATACATGCATGTATAATAAGGTTATCTGTCACCTTCAAAAAATATTTAAAACCTGGGTTAACTCGTAATTTGAGTGAATTTATGTTAAAATTGATTTGTATTGAAATGCTCTTTTTTATTGTGGTTTTATGATTTTAATTTTAAAACGTTTTTACGTTAGATGTGATAGTTTTGGGTGATACCAGTTTTAAAAGCAGGTTTTTAAATAAATTTGCGTTTTTAATCCACACGGCAGCATCATTAATATTATACTTTTAATACAGAATCAAATCGGTTATATTTTAAGTTGAAATCTAAAGTCGTCAGTCTCCAAAAAAAAAACATATCATTTTAAGGTTTAAAAGGATGCCTTTAAACATTCTTCCCCTAAAAAGCTGGTTTTTATGTTCGTTTTCATCTCGCTATTTTTTTAATCAGAATTCGCAAATTAAAATTGCAGGCATAAGGTTAGTTTTCGCGGGTTCGGCACAAGTCCTGAAAAAAATCTCTTGGCACGAAAGATGCCTAAAAAATACGTTTATGTCTAAAGGCTGGTTCATACTTATGTAAAAACGTCCTTTGTACAAAGTCCAAAGGACGTTTTTACATAAGTATGAACCAGC
The DNA here is from genome assembly GCA_030248175.1 of Microlaimidae sp. YZB2_3. NCBI lineage: Eukaryota > Metazoa > Nematoda > Chromadorea > Desmodorida > Microlaimidae > Microlaimidae sp. YZB2_3. Next base: position 15,063 of record JASAMX010024405.1, on the reverse strand, counting down.
CTTAAACCGCTGAGATCAACACAAAAAAGGGGATTTTTAATTCTATTTTATGTATTCTTGATACTAATTTATTTTCCTTTTTTTCCCTGAAAAAATTAGAAAATTAGCATTTTGTTTTAGTTTAACAACTCCTTTTGTGATGATGTTTCAAAATATACAACGCATAAATACGAGCTCTTTCGGTCACTTGAGTTATGTTCGGCTAGCTATCCAAAAACTTTGTTTTTATATTTTAATGTAAACTTGACGAGCGATAGTGCACCGCAGCACGTCAGTTAATACGGTGCTGACTGAGGTTGGAAATTACAGGTTGAAGTCCTGCCCACAAATTTTTTTCAGCAAAATATCTTCAGTGGTTCAGGGGATATGGACCTCCCAAATTTGGCGTTTTTTGATAATTCTGTGCTTGAATGATTGCTTAATGGGTATAAATAGTTAGGTTACAAAATGCACTTAAAGAAAACGGCTATTTTCTACTTTGAATTGATACCTTGATTGTTAAGATTGGTGCAGTATTTGTGGAGATATTGTGCTTCCCATACAAAAAAACCCACAATTTTTTCGCTAAAAAGTAAAGGAAAAAATATTGGGTAAACTTAATTCCGATTCAACGGCACATTTAACTACAAAAAACTATTGTGCGGGCAGAAAACAGTACACTGTATGATTACACTATTTTCTTATTAAAAATGATCTACATATAAAGAATTTTCAACAACTTTATTAAAAGAATTTTTAACAACTTTATTAAACCAGTAATTCCTCACAAAGAAATAAAGATTAAAAAAACGAAATCACTCTAAAAACAAAAAGTTCGAACACCTTCCGTTTTTTTTCATCATATAACTTTGAAAATAGCAAACGAATTTTCATTTTTATATGCTTTAAAAAAATTTTAAGGCTATTTAAAACATTTGATTGTGCTTTAATATGAATTATAACATACTGTAGGTTCAATCGTAAATTTGAAGTGAACACTGAAAGTAAAATTAGTTTTAAAATAAAAAAGATCAAAACAGACATTTTTGTAAAAAAATTATAATTTATTTTTATATTAATTCAATGAAAAATAAAAAAAAAGGTTTCAACCAGTGTTTGAACTCTATAAAATGCCCGCAGAGTCAACTCACTACTGACTTGATCAAGCGCGCTGCTAGCTCACCTGCTTATAAAACCGCAAAGTATGCCCGACGAACCACTGCCGTCGCTTTGGCAAATAAAAGTTGAGGTTTTTTGTACGAGGCACGCAATATCTCGAGATAATTACTGTACCAATCTTCAGTCGAGATATCAAATTAAAGTATAAAATAGCCGCTTTCTTTGAATGCAAAATTATGTAACTTAACTTAAATTTTTATACTCATTAACCATTATACCAGGTTTTTTCACCGCATGGGCTGTAGTGATGACGTCATCAAAAAATATTTTTCCTAACCTTTTCAAAAAATAGCCAAGAGTCTAAGCTATGCTCCCGTATGTTCCGCACATATTTTAACCTCCGTTATGGATATATAACATTTTAAGGTTCGACTTTTGTCGCCAGTCAGCGTCATTTTTGTATGGACTATAGTTCTTCATGGGTGGCGCGGGAGCGCCACGGGGCGATTTAGCCCCGTGACCCCGCGCCAAACATAGGGTAGTGCATTTAATTTCGGTACTTTTTTCAATTGGACATTTTTGATTTTGGACTATATCTTTGGTAATCCTGGACAAAATACGACGTTTGATAGCTCAAATGAGAGCTAATTATATGTAGATGACTGAGGTGAGCTTTTTATTTATTATGTTATGATATTTTCATGTGAAATTATGTGATTTATAAAAAATAAATTTGTTACTCGTTTTTAGAACATGGGCATTTCATGATTACGCAATAAATTGGTTTAAAAATTAAACTGTCCTGGTAAAATTTAGTCTATTTTCCGAATTTTTAGTCCCCGTGGTTCTACGTTGCGTCTGTGGTGAGCAATCGTTATAAAATAAAATAGTGTAATTTCGGCACTCATATGCTGTAGGTAAAAACGGATTGAATTAAGTGGTCGGGTGTTAAATTGTAGTTGTAAATAGTTAAAAGACAACGTTGATATGTGTAGGGGTCATAGCACTGCACTTTAACTCGATTAAGAGGGTCCTTTAAAAAAGTGCCGAAATTAAATGCACTTTTTTCCTAAATTTTGCTCATTTTGATACCATTTGGCATTTTAGCTGTAACTTTTTACCAGTTACATGTTGAACAACAAGTAAAAGCTTAAATTAAAGAAAACTGTCTGAAGATAATGATAGGCTTTTAAATTTTTGAAAATGATGATTTTTTTACTGAGAAACAATCGATTGTTTGTAAAGTGCCGAAATTAAATGCACATATTTAATTTCGGCAATTTTGCATTTTTTTAAAAACTGATTTAATTAAGTAAAAAAAATACTTTCGTACAGTGAAACTTTTGTGACGCAACGCAGTATCGTGAAAGCTTCAAAATGAGCTATCAAACATGAAAATCGGGCCATACAATGAAAAGTTACATCGGAAAAACAAAAAAGTGCCGAAATTAAACGCACTACCCTAATTAGAGAACATGGGTAAATTTTGAGATTCATGTTCATCTCCTTCTGATTCTAACGCTCAATTCTTAAAAACGATATTCCTCCTTTGTCACTGATTGATCAAAAATAAAGATGGGCTCTTTGGAAAGAAGAAAGAATTACGCAACTTTCTTAGGAGCCACTTTTTTCATTTAGGTCCTTATTATCGATTTATTGATCAAAATGATAAATTGAAAAAATAGACAAATAAAAACTCCCAACCGCACAATAACACCCTTTTGGCAACAATAAGGATTGTATGGAGCAGACAACGAACAGTCCCTCATAGAAATCGCACAAAAAAAGTAGACCGGTTTTAATTGGTGGCAGAAACCAAACCAGTTCCCAGCGCCATCTGCTTCAACCGCGCGGAAAACGGCGAAAACAACAGTATTTTTTTAATTCTTAAATTACTGATGACAAAATTAAAGCCAATGTCTTCCAGGCTGAAATTAAGGGCGGACCGTTCTCCGCCAAGAAGAAATAAACAATAACGCGCAATCCAAGAAAATTAAAAAAATTAAGTCTCAGTAATATTGTAACCAATAATTATTTAATTGCATCACGTGTTCCACTGTGCGTGATATTTTCTCGAAGAACGAGTGGTTACTCGACCACCCTTACAATTTCACCCTGATAGAATTCATCTTTAATTCAAAGTTTTATTTAAAAAATAATGTGTCAGTGGCGCGGGAGCGCCACTGACACATTATTTTTGCTGTGACACATTATTATTTTTTGACACATATTGCTGTGAGTATGATTTTTTCAATTGACATTTCATCAAACTAAAAAAAAATGCAACAGTGCTGTGTGATTAGATCAATGTATAAACAAATCATTATCATATGGTAGAAATTTTTATTTAGTGAGCAGCTGCCCAAACCAAATGGAAATTTCCTATAGTCCACATAATGTCCATCTCAGACTAGTCCACATCTTTTCTGTCTAAACATGCGCCCGCGGAAAAGTCGCCCTTTTTCCTGCTCTATTCTTAGAGCATTTTTCAAGGCTAGTTTTAATACACAATGTTCAGAGCACTCTTTTTATTCAAGTAACAATTTTTTTTTCATGACTTTTTTCGTACCGGGACTCTTTTGAAGGGAAGTCATCACAATTTTTTTAAATATTTTTTTCAGAAATTCGAGATTTAACGACAGTATAATTAAAACAATGTCGAGTGTTTATGCAAAGTTTTGACTATCATTTTAAGCTATTTTTTGTGTAACCAAGGTTAATGTATTAGCTGGGTTAATCAGAAAAAATATACTTTTCGTATTGCTTTAATTTACTACATAAACTGAAATTTTTGAAATAGATCTTTAATTTTTTTGTAGTATTTTAAGTTTCAAAATAAAATGCATCTAATCTGAGAGGCATTTTGTTTGTTAATCCCGTAGCGCTGAGCCAACCATTATTAGAGAACGTGGGTAAATTTTGAAATTCAGAACTATCTTCTTCTTATTATTATTCCAACGTTCAAATCGTAAAATCGATATTCCTTATTCGTTACTGATTGATCAAAAATAAACATGGACTCATTGGAAAGAAGAAAGAATTACGCAACTTTTTTAGGAAGCACTTTTTTTCATTTATGTCCCTGTTATCGATTTTTTGATCAAAATAAAAATTTAAAAATCAAAACTCCCAACCGCACAATAACAGTCTTTTAGCAACAATAAAGATTGTACAGAGCAGACAACGGACAGCCCCTTGTAGAAACTGCACCATAACAATAGAAGACTGTGCCCAATTTAGATTTGGTGGCAGAAACCGCACCAGTTCCCAGCGCAATCTACTTCAACCGCGCGGGAAACATCAAAAACAACAAAGTACTTTTTTTAATTCTTGCATTACAGATGAAAAAATTAATTTAAAGTTTTATTTCAAAAAAAAAACAAATAAAAAAAAACACAAATAATTGCAATCATTGGTGGCGCGGAAATACTACGCGGTGGTGTAGTCCCACAGCACCGCGCCAACTATAATTAGAGAACATTGCGAAAATTTGGTAATTCATGTTCATCTTCTTCTACTTATTACTATTATTTCTAACGCTCATATCTTAAAAAATCCATATTCCTTTATCGTTTACGCGGCGATTTAATCTGACGGCTCCGCGTCAACTATAATCAGAGAAGACAGATAAAATTTGTAATTCATGTTCACCTTCTTGAAATGAAATTTTTAACAAAACGTATTTAGACGACCAGTTGGATTTTTAGAAAACTAAACTAAAAAAACACACAAAAAGAATAAAACGTCATTGCAAAATATTGAAGGAAATAAAGGAGAGGACACAAGAGCCAAACGGCTACTTATACGTGCCTGTCAAACTTTAATAGTTTGTTGAAATTGGGGAGATGGACATTATGTGGACTATAGGAAATTTGCATTTGGTTTGGGCAGCTGCTGACTAAATAAAAATTTCTACCATATGATAATGATTTGTTTATACATTGATCTAATCACACAGCACTGTTGCATTTTTTTTAATTTCCTGATGAAATGTCAATTGAAAAAATCATACTCACAGCAATATGTGTCAAAAAAATAATAACGCGTCACAGCAAAAATAATGCGTCAGTGGCGCTCCCGCGCCACTGACACATTATTTTTTAAATAAAACTTTGAATTAAAGATGAATTCTATCAGGGTGAAATTGTAAGGGTGGTCGAGTAACCACTCGTTCGAGAAAATATCACGCACAGTGGAACATGTGATGCACTTGAGATCATTGGTTACAATATTACTGAGACTTAATTTTTTTAATTTTCTTGGATTGCTACCATTTGTTTTCTCTAGGCTTGGATTATTTGGACCTTGGATTATTTGTTCCTGCAGCCGACAATAACAATTTTCACATCTATATTTTTTTAAAACTGGAAAAAAAGGAAAACTTACAAACTCGTTTGTAGCTTTCACAAAAAACTTTGTAATGTTTTGCGCCAAAACTTTTATTACAAAGTTTTTTGCATTTTTATTCAAAGAACTTTTTACTAATAAGTTTTACAAAATTTTTGCGCCCCAAAAATTACAAAGAGGATTAAGAGAGTAACTATAAGCAATATATTCATGTTTAAAACAATACTTTTTATGTTTTAAACGACAACGCAAACCGTTTATGTTACTTTTTAAAAATTTTTTACAAATTTAGTTTTAATTAGAAAACAAAAAATGGTAAAGAAACTAAAATTTAAATTGGGTACAATTAAGAAACTTACTTTACAACGATTTTTTTATATTAGAATATTGTATATTGAATATGCCAAATATAGGCCAAATTTTACGATGTAAAATTGAACAACTAGTAGTCTTAGAAAAAAAGTCTTAGACGTTTACTTTTTGGATCATTTGCAAAATTATTTAAAGGTGCAGTTCTTTAAATGATTAGGTTAGTGATTAATTATACTTTACTGGTAAAACCAATTTTTAAAAATTAACCGTGTTCTTAATATAATTGTTTATGATTAGATTCCTAAAATTATCTAAATTTTTCTAATCTGTTTATAACTCGCTAAGACGTTTTTTGAAAGCTAAGAACACGATGATTTTTTAATTGATTGCACACGTGCTTTTTTAAATTGTAAAAATAAAAACTAAATATAAATAAAAAGAAGTCTTATTCAAGAAATCAACCAGGGGCCTATTTCATAAAGATTGCATGTAATTAATTTACCGCTGTAAATTTATGTACGCATATTTTTCTTTTGTATTTTTATTTAAAAAGTATATTAATAAAATTGCGTTTAGAATTTAAGAAATTACATCTCTGTAAATTCCGTAAATTCCACAGTTACGTACGTATTTTTTAATTAATAAAATAAGAAGAAATTAAATGCGTTTATTAATTTACAATTACATAAATCTTTATGAAATAGGCCCCAGGAAGGCCATTAATACTTTTTGACTAATTTTACAAAATTATTGACTTATTTTGATATAAAAACCATGAATAATTAGCCAAAAGCTCATAAATAAATTTAAAATTTAATTTTGACAAATATTATTAACTATAAATTATGAACTGCAGATGTTTAATTTTGATGCAATTAATGTAATACTTAAAATTACAACGAATTTTTTTATCTTACAAAAATATTTACTGAAAATTTATTAGCGAAAAAACTTTAAAATACATTACCCTTTTTTACGTGCGTAAAAATTTACCAAAATTTATACTTATAGTTTAATATACAATTTTTCGTTAAAAAAAGGATTAATTTATTCAAAATTGTAGCAAGATGTAGACTTATTTGGGTAAGATTTAAAAGCTTTCGTTAATTTATTTGTTTGGAAAGTTTGATGTTTAGATGATCATTAATATCTTTTGTATTTTAAACGCATAATATTTCTGTAGTGCATGCTATTTTAATTGATTAGGGAGTGCCTGTTTATATATCTCGTTTGAACCCCTACCCCATTACCGTTAGCTTCATGGCGTTGTAATATTGTGGCGGTTATGGCGTTGTAATATTATGGCATGGAATCCCATTGAAAATATCTATGCAATATTTTAGTGTGATTTTAATGTATTTTATATTTTTTATTAATTTACATGGATTCAAAACAAAAGCATTTGTTTTCAGATTTTTATAAATTAGTCGAATTATTGTCGTTTAATCCCACAAAGTGAAATTTCTAATAGTTTATGTTATTACTTTATTTTTTTAACAAAAAAAAACTTACTTTAGTTTTTATATCTAATGCAATAGCGACGCTCATTGATTCTTTTAATTCTCTTATAGAACGTATTATTTCCTTGTCTTTTTGTATTTGGCAACTATGTTGAAGGTCTACATGTATACGCTATAAACAAAAAAACCCCGTTTTTAGCCAAAATTAGGTTCAGAAATAAAACATAAAACAAATGAGAATGCGACATTTATGGTACAGATTCGTTTTTTTAGCAATCGACTGGTATTATCTTTCTTTGTTGTTTGGGAACTAAAGAATTGGGCAATGTTTTAAGTAATATAAAATATATAGTTAGTAAATTTAAAATAGAACATGAAAATAACATATTAAAACAAATTGATATTAAAAGTTTTACGGTGTTATTTATTAAAAAAATCAAAAGTAAAGCAAATATATCAAAATATTGGCACTTATACTGCTGACGCCGGAGAAAAATCTGAAATTTCTGTATAGTCTTTTAATGTTTTTATTGATTGTAACAGAAAGCGTCCTGAATTGGATTCTCAAAAATTTGGAGTGCTAGATAACATAGTTTTTTAGTACTTGAAACAAAACAAAAACTTTAAAAAGTCATTCAAACAAAACTTCTAAATCTTCTATTAATATATAGTCATGTCTTTTTTAAGTAATTGCCTTTGGTTTTAGCGAATATACTATCAAAAATATTGAAACTGCTTTTGTAATTCCAAGTTTTAAAAATAATCAAAAAAGTGTAAAATCAAACTGTTGCTCGTTTTTTTTAACATTTTTTGTGTGTAAAACGATGGAGAGGCTGATGAAAAATGCATTTTCAGCTTACTTTTCCTAATATTTCTCAAGATTTTTTTTTTTAAATTTCTCTACTTGAAATCTAATTGTTGAAAATACTTAAGTTTTATTTAAATTAATTTAAGTATCTTAAAGAAAAAAATCACAATAAAACTAAAGATAAAAATAATTAAAATTTTAAAAGGAAAGTAAGAGTAAAAGTAGCTAAAATTTAAAAATCAAGTAAAGTAAAAATAAAAGTAATCCGAAATCCGATACTTTTATTAGTTTGATAGTATTGCCAAAAATAGGGTCATGCATTTAATTTCCGCACTTTTTCAAGTTTTGATTACATATCTTATCATAATTTGGTCTCAAATTGAATTTGAATTAAGAAGTGATTAATAGTTCGTTAGAAACTAGATGCATGGACGAAATAAGGACAGTCATAACATCATCTACCAATTTTTTCGTTGGCTGTAGTAACTTCTTGAAGGAAAATGGGCAAAAGGTGCATTTAATTTCGGCAGTTTTGAAAATGCATTTAATTTCAGTACTTTAATTTAGTTTTCGATTTTTCACTTAAATAAAAACAAATTAGAGTAAAAATAACCAATATGGCAGTAAATGTAGCAGTCAACTTTCAAATAAGCTATTAAACATTAATATTGACCTAAAAACAAGAAAGTGATAACCTGAAAAAAAGTGCCGAAATTAAATACACCAAACGAATTTTCCAAAGTGGCTATTTTCGATATTCTCTCTTATAAAACGAAATTTACATAGATGTTGATTGTTATGCATATCAGTGTGTTCAAAATAGGAAAATACACAACTTATTAATATAAAACTTTTTGATCAAACAAAGCTGAGAAAATTTATGACCAAAAAACGGTTTTAAAAATGTCCAAAAAGTGCCGAAATTACATGCATTACCCTATATAATAAAGAAAAACGAGACACTTAAAACAGACTGCTTAAAAAAGGTCCCATTTAAATGGGAATTATTTAAATGGGATCCCATTTAATTGGGATCCCATCTAATGCCTTCCCATTTAAATGGAATCTTTTTTTCAAGCAGTTTGTTCTAAGCGTCTCATGTTTTCTTTATTATATATTTTTTGTATTACTTAGAAAAATTATCATATAGATTATTTCACAAATTATGGATTATTCTACTGGTCGTAGTAGATTTTTTTGCATGATAAAAAATCTACACAAATAATGTAGGTATGATTTCAAAAATTATTCAACACACAGTAGGAGATTTCCTACTCTTATGCATTCTTACTATTACTATTTACTATTACTAATATTAGTATTACTATTATTACAAATACTACTGTTACAAAAATATATCATATACCAAAAAATGTGCAACTTCTATATAAAAAGTAAATAAAAGTATGCCATTGTAATGAGCCTCTCCATTTAAATGGCTTTTTTCATTATAATGGCATAGTATCCATTAGGAGTTGCACATTTTTCAGTTTATTATATATTTTTGCTATTACTATTATTACTATTACTATTATTATTAGTACTAATTATTACGATTACTATTATTATGATTACTATTATTATGATCACTATTATTACTATTACCAAAAATATATGATATACCAAAAAATGTGCAACTCCTATATAAAAAAGTACGGAAAAGGTGGGCATTATAAAGAGTCTCTCTATTTAAGTGGCACTCTCCATTTTAATGGCATAGTAGTCATTTTAATTCGGTGAGTTAAAATGAAGAGGAAGCCATTATAATAGTTATTTATTGATTAAAATTCACTTCATATATACTCACAAGTGTAATACTGTCCGGGCCGCACGAGTTTTACTGTGTTGGTTTAATACTCTCCACCACGGTAAAACTCGTGCGGCCCGGACAGTATTACACTTGTGAGTATATAGGAAGTGAAATTAAATAAATAAATGGCCATTACAATGGCTTTCTCTCCATTTTAACTCGTCGAACTAAAATGACTACTATGCCATTATAATGGAGAGTGCCATTTAAATGGAGAGGCTCATTATAATGGCCTACTTTTACGTAATTTTTATATAGGAGTTGCACATTTTTCGGTATATTATATATTTTTGCTATTACTATTATTACTATTACTATTATTAATATTACTATTACAATTATTACTAATACAATTATTACTATTACTATTATTACTCTCTAGAACATCTTACTGGTTTTGACTACTCAAATTGCATGCTCTAACAGTAAATATATCGTATTTCTTCAACCAAAACGGTTGTTTACTGGCATAACAGTAAGAAAATACTGGTTTCGGCGGTAACCAGTAAAAAATTATGGTTTCACCGGTAACCAGTAACTCAATGAGTGCAATTGAAAATGAGTAATTAAATACTGGAAAAGCAGTCGTTCGATTATTTATTTTAATTAATATGTTTATTGCAAACTAAACCATTCAAAAAATCTTTGTTTTGCAGTAAAATTAAACTTACAAAATATCTTAGGTTATTATTTTCGTATTACATTAAGCATAATAAATAAATATTTATGGTATTATTGGGCCTTTTTTAATAAGAAATACGGACGTTTTAATACGGTACATTGTTTTGTTAGTATTAAAATATTTTTAAATATTTTCTCTGGTCTTTTAAAATCCCCTTTTTTGAAAATTAAAAATAATTTCTTTTTATTAAAAAAAAAATATTTTATGTAATACTAACAAATTACTGATCTTTCTTTTTTTATTTCATTTAAATTTGTTTGAAGATGGAATGTGATTATCAAAACCGGTCACACAGTTTTATTGTGATAAAATTTTTACACCAAAATTCCTATATTTATTTTAACTATTTTTGGAACATTTGACACAAACCTTTATTTTTCTTTTCTTTTAATTAAATGTTTTATTTTTTATTCAATAAAACCAAGTATCTTTCTCGTTTAAAAGAGCAATAAAGGTTAAATATGTATTTCTTTTTACACTAAAACCCACCTCCTAAATTCCCTATAAATTTAAAATTTTTCCACCTTAAGTCGACCCCTTTTAAAACGCTAGGGCGGTGTAACACTACCTAGGACCCTCTTAAATTCATAATTTCACATATTAAAAAGCCTGCAGCTTCCTAAAACGTGTTTATTTATAAACCACCAGAATTGACACACGTATGCATTATGCAATAAATTTTGTTATTATTATTTTTTATTAAAAAAAAACAGGACGGGTAACTTCCCTCCACCTATCCCTCTTTCTAATAAAAATACATCAATAAAAGTACATTTACAATAAAATACTACAGTTCGTTATCTATTAGTTGTTTTTTATTTAAACTTATTAAACTAAAAAAAAGACTCCTTTACATATAAAAACTGTATATTTACACATTCAATAAGCTGTAATTATATAAAAATACTTAGTATTAAGCTGTTTTTGAAAATCTCAATAATAAATTAATTTCAGCAAAGCCTTAGTTTTAACAATTTGATTTTAAAATCTCCACGCGCAAATTAAACAATTTACATATTTATCTTTATTGGTATAACTACTTAAATAATATTGTACAGCAAATCCCCAAAGCAAATGAAAAAAATCAAATCCATTCAAAATTAAGTTAGTTTTTTATAATCCTAAACCAAAGAAAACCTAAAACAAAAAAAAAATTAATTTAAAATACTAATAAAAAATTCTTACGTCCATAAAATTTCTTTTTTTACGTTTTTGAATCGTTAATAGAATTTAAAACCATCCGGAAGATTTTCTTTATATTTCAGATAAATGTTGCAAAAACACTAACTCCCCAGTAGAACAAAATAAAAATAGCTTCGAACTAGAGAGTTAAAGCCAGTGCAAACATAATATTTTTTCCATTAGATTTCAGTTTCGTTACATAAATTTTTAATTTTAACAAAAATCTCCACGAATTTACAAAAAACTCAACTCTCTACGAATCAAAAATGTTGTATAATATTACAATGTTTTCAAATTTTATTATTGAGATTTTCAAAAACAGCTTAATACTAAGTTTTTTATATAATTACAGCTTATTGAATGTGTAAATATATTTTTATATGTAAGAATATTTTAGTTAATAAGTTTAAATAAAAAACAACTAGATAACGAATGTAGTATTTTAGAAATGTACTTTATTGATGTATTTTTATTAGAGGGGATAGGTGGAGGGGACCCGTCCTGTTTTTCTTTAATAAAAAATAATAAAGAAAAATTTTAATAAAAGTTAAATTTATTGTATAATGCATACGTGTGTTAATTCTGGTGGTTTATAAATAAGGTTTATAAATAAACACGTTCTAGGAAGCTGCAGGCTTTTTAATATGTGAAATTTTGAATTTAAGAGGTTCCTACGCAGTGTTACACCGCCCTAGCGTTTTAAGAGGGGTGGACTTAAGGTGAAAAAATTTTAAATTTATAGGGAATTTAGGAGGTGGGTTTTAGTGTACAAAGGAATACGTATTTAACCTTTATTGTTCTTTTAAACGAAAAAGATACTTGGTTTTATTGAATAAAAAATAAGGTATTTAATTAAAAGAAAAGGAAAATAAAGATTTGTGTTAAATGTTCTGTTTTTAGTAAAAATTTTAGATAAAAATAGTTAAAATAAATATAGGATTTTTGGTGTAAAAATTTTATCACAATAAAACTGTGTGACCGGTTTTGATAGTCACATTCCATCTTCAAACACATTTAAACGAAATAAAAAAAAGATCAGTAATTTGTTAGTATTACATAAAATATTTGTTAATAAAAAGAAAAATTTTTTTAATTTTTAAAAAGGAGGATTTTAAAAGACCAGAGAAAATATTTAAAATTATTTTAATACCAACAAAACAATGTACCGTATTAAAACGTCCGTATTTTTTATTAAAAAAAGGCCCCAAATAATACCATAAATATTTATTTCTTATGCTTAATGTAATACGAAGATAATAACTTAAGATAATTTGATAAGTTAAATTTTACTGCAAAACAAAGATTTTTAAAATGGTTTAATTTGCAATAAACATATTAATTAAAATAAATAATCGAACGACTGCTTTTCCAGTATTTTAATTACTCATTTTGGTAGTTTGCACTCATTGAGTTACTGGTTACCGGTGAAACCATAATTTTTTACTGGTTACCGCAAAAATCTGGTATTTTCTTACTGTTATGCCAGTAAACAACCGTTTTGGTTTGAAGAAATACGATATATTTACTGTTAGAGCATGCAATTTGAGTAGTGAAAACCAGTAATTCTAGAGAGTAATAATAGTAATAGTAATAATTGTATTGCCAGTAATAATTGTAAATATTAATATTAATAATAGTAATAGTAATAATAGTAATAGCAAAAATATATAATATCTCGAAAAATGTGCAACTCCTATATAAAATTACGTAAAAGTAGGCCATTATTTAATGAGCCTCTCCATTTCAAATGGCACTCTCCATTATAATGGCATAGTAGTCATTTTAGTTCGACGAGTTAAAATGGAGAGAAAGCCATTGTAATGGCCATTTATTGCTTTAATTTCACATCCTATATACTCACAAGTGAAATACTGGCGGGGCCGCACGAGTTTTACCGCAGTGGAGTCAAAAAGTATTAAACCAACACAGTTAAAAAATCGTGCAGTACCCAGACAGTATTACACTTGTGAGTATATATGAAGTGAATTTTAATCAATAAATAACTATTATAATGGCTTCCTCTTCGTTTAATCACGCCGAATTAATAAAGGCTACTATGCCATTAAAATGGAGAGTGCCACTTGAATAGAGAGACTTCTTTATAATGCCCACCTTTTCGAGTACTTTTTTATATAGGAGTTGCACATTTTTGTTATATCATTATTTTTGGTAGTAGTAATAATAGTGATAATAATAATAGTAATCATAATAATAGTAATCATAATAATCTAGTACTAATAATAATAGTAATAGTAATAATAGTAATATCAAAAATATATAATAAACTGAAAAATGTGCAACTCCTAATGGATACTATGCCGTTATAATGAAAAAAGCCATTTAAATGGAGAGGCTCATTACAATGGCATACTTTTATTTACTTTTTATATAGAAGTTGCACATTTTTGGTATATGATATATTTTTTGTAACAGTAGTATTTGTAATAATAGTAATACTAATATTAGTAATAGTAAATAGTAATAGTAAGAATGCATAAGAGTAGGAAATCTCCTACTGTGTGTTGAATAATTTTTGAAATTTTACCTACATTATTTGTGTAGATTTTTTATCATGCAAAAAAATCTACTACGACCACTTGAATACTAATAATTATGAAATAATCTATATGATAATTTTTCTAAGTAATACAAAAAATATATAATAAAGAAGAAAACATGAGACGCTTCGAACAAACTGCTTGAAAAAAAGATTCCATTTAAATGGGAAGGTATTAGATGGGATCCCAATTAAATGGGATGCCATTTAAATAATTTCCTTTTAAATCGGACCTTTTTTTAAGCATTCTTTTTTTAAGTGTCTCGTTTTTCTTTTTATTATATAGGGTAATGCATGTAATTTTGGCACTTTCAGGACATTTTTTTAAAACCGTTTTTTGGTCATAAATTTTCTCAGCTTTTTTTGATCAAAAAGTTTTATATTAATAAGTTGTGTATTTTCCTATTTTGAACACACTGATATGCATAACAATCAACATCTATGTAAATTTCGTTTTACAAGAGAGAATATCAAAAATAGCCACTTTGGAAAATTCGTTTGGTGTATTTAATTTCGGCACTTTTTTTCAGGTTATCACTTTCTTGTTTTTTTAGGTCAATATTAATGTTTAATAGCTTTTTTGAAAGTTGACTGCTACATTTACTGCCATATTGGTTATTTTTTACTCTAAGTTTTTATTTAAGTGAAAAATCGAAAACTAAATTAAAGTACTGGAAGTAAATGCATTTTCAAAACTGCCGAAATTAAATGCGACCTTTTGCATTTTCTTCAAGAAGTTACTACAGCCAACGAAAAAAATTGCGATAAATGAGTGTTATAGACTGTCCTTATTCGTCCATGCATCTA